>JAPYZJ010001127.1:0-36878 GCA_030522765.1 Ophioninae sp. B BG-2022a | reverse complement strand
AAACAAAAAAAAAAAACAAGAAAAAAAAAAAAAAAAAAAAAAAAAAAAAAAAAAAAAAAAAAAAAAAAAAAAAAAAAAAAAAACAGTAAAACAAAACAAAATCAAAATAAGGGTGAAAAGTATATTCGAATCAATCAATCGATTGGCGTTTTATTTTAATTGTTTTTTTTTTTTTTTTTTTCGTTCGCGACTGGATAAAAGGCTGTGGAACACGAGGACATTTTTTGGCTTGAAGAGACCCTCGGTGACACAACGTGTGTAGAGTATATAGCGTTTGTACACTTTGTATATGAGGCGGGACGTGGGCCGGCTTCGTTTTCGCCATTCTCGTGTCACATGATCGCTCAAAATCGTCAATCCGCGCGTTTCACGTATAAACGCGCGCGCGCGCGTGTCATGTACCACGTATTCGCATTGGCGAGTGAGATATATAGATTTTCACGGGCGTTTTCAGTTTCCCTCGTAAATCCGAAACGCCTCGTCCTTAATCGGAGATCTCTCGCGCGGGAATATTTCCTTTGACACACGCGAGACCAATTATCGTGGTCCTTTTGTCGCGCGGTGGTCGACGCTCGTCGATATCTATGTATTTACAGACTCCGTGAACCCAGACACCTACGTACAGCTTATCGTCGATTTTTCGATATTTACGCTTGTAGCCTGTTGGAACCCGATGTTTTCTGCGTTTGGTTTGATCGAGCGCCGGGACGCCACGGAAAAAAAAAAACAAAGATTCGTCGATTTTCGTCTAGGCTAACCGGTGACAAAGTACTCGACGCGTTCTGGGACATTGCCGATACGAGTCCAATATTAGGGATTCAACAGTGTTTGCATCGTTGAAATCCAACGAAAATCGATTTAACGCGATTGTTTGAATTTTACGTGACGGATTCCATTTATGAAAAAACGAATGAAACGGTTTTTAGGATTCTCGATGAGAATTCGGAACCTAGGTACATTGCCGGAAACGTAAAAATCGGTACACTTCCGGAAACCTAAAAATCGGTACATTTCCGTAAACGTAAAATTCGGTACATTTCCGGAAACGTAAGAGCCAAGATTTTAGGACAATGAACAGTTAATTCAAGTTGCGTTCCAACGATGCAAACTTCAACAGCGTCAGGGATGAAGTTCTGATTGGATCAACGAGGCTTATCGTGTAGGTCGATTGGTCGAGACAACCGTAGTTGGAACAGCTGATTAACGTGCCAGGGAAACGAAAATCCTCGTTTGAATTCCCACAGAGGAAATCCGCTATCTTTCCAATTTTTTCGAAATATCCGTTGGTCAAACACCAGGAACCGTGTCGTGGAATTTTTGGAGCACTACCAAGAAGTTTTGGAGTGCTTTCACGGGTTGAGAGGTTCGCGGTGTTTTCCGCAAAGACTGATAATAAAAGGCAGCAGAGCGAAATTAGCTACGCTTCATTCGTAAATTATCCCAACGGCTGATGGCGAAAAGCAGCATAGGCAACCCAGCCATTTCATTAGTTCCACCGCAATGTCCGATAGTAAAAAAGGCAGTGTAGCAAGACTAGCTATATTTCATTATCAGCCATCATCAGCCGGCCTACTGTGATTGGCTTGTCGATTTAAGCCAGATCTGATTTAACAATGCCTTCGTTGACCATATACAAGTAAGCAGTGGCGAAGAAGCTTGCAGGCCATCTATCCCGTTAGTCCCACGGTCCCTAACAATTTTATCGTTACGTATCACAAATACTCATGGTAGAAAATGCACGAATGTCAGGAGAACTCCATCGACGTTCGTCAAAGTACTATTCGTGAGATTGCTGCGCCAACGAGATAGGTGGATAGCTTTCCTACGCTATTAATGATTCTATCAATGATGAATTAGGAGATGAGCAGCATCGTCCATTGGTCAACTGTCCTCCTTTACTGTCAACTTTATTGGTTCTTTCCTACGTATACTCGTGGTGAAAGATACTACAGGAAAACTGGCTTTCTTTCGTCGATGCCCATCACTGACACGATTGCTCTTCCATTGAACCAAACCTAGTTTTGCCGCGCTAACTTTCATCATTAGCATTTTTCATATTCGACCCGATCTCCATCAGTTCTAACGGTAATTAAAAACGGATATTTCATTTCCCCTTTTCGATCTCACGTAAACCGTTCAGCTGGAATAGTTCTCTCGGTAGGACTTAAAAATACGGGATCCTGAGTAGAGTCTTCATTATTTTTGTTGTGCAAAGTCATTATTTATCATAACGCACTCACGAAGTTTCAAGCTTAGGAAGTAAATACTTTTTGAAATAAAAAAAATATCAAACTTTGCAAAATTAACCACATTACTATTTTATTGCATTTATTGCACTAGTTTTCAATAGTTTTCATTTAGCAAACGAAAAGATTAACGCTTAATTTTTTCAATTTCTTTTAATCAAGTTACTTTTTGTTATTATAGTTGGGTTTAACTCCTAATCAGTGAGTTTACTTTTTTTTATTTCTATTTTATTTCTTTATTATTTAATTTTGCAAAGTTTGATATTTTTTTTCTTTAAAAAAGTATTTACTACGTAAGCTTGAAACGTGAATGTTTTATGATTAATAAGTACTTTGTACAAAAAAATAATGAAGACTCTACTCGGGATCCTGTGTTCTAAATTCGAGCCGTTCTCTCTCAACGTTTGGAAGTCTCGACTGTTCGACCCGTAGGTACATCACGTACGATCATACATTAGGAATCCTCCTGGCTGATACATCCATGACGATTTTGCGTTCATGGACTGTCTTCGGGTATGGCGTACCATGCTGCCGGATCCGCGGCGAGGGCCCATGGGCCTGTGACGGAGGAATTGGCGTAGGCCGCGGCCCCCGCCGCGGATGGCGCGCACTACCAGGCCCTACCCTGCAACGGTAGATAAGCTCCGCACTGGGCTTGCTGCTGTTGCTGCATACCCTGCTGACCGCCGGCTCTCGCGTATGAACAATGCTGGAGACTCTGACTTGATGACATTACGTGGCTCACACCGACCACCGAGTGATGCGACACCGAGGCCGCGTGATGAGATCCGTGAGGACTCGATGCCGCTGTCATGTGTGGCGCCGGACTCGCCAATGCCGCGCTCGGACCTCCGCGACTACCTTCGTTTCCACCCCCGCTCCCGCAGGGCTTTCCGTCCTTTACCAATACCGGAACTGCCACGCGTCTCGGCGAACTCGCGCTCTGTAACGTCGACAGAAAAAAAAAAATTAGTCAACTTATTATAAAATGGATAAACATTTAAGAAAAACTTGGTCATCGATGATTGAACGCAGTATCAGATCGCCTCTAATTTTTCCTGTCAAGGATATCTGAATCATTTTACTAGATTTCTCCGTAATATTGGGTGGGTAATATTTCAATACCGGAAACGCCGAAAATGGACACTCCGTCCTGTCGAGTTGTAGGGCTCTCAATGAGAGTCGTATAATATTGTTGTTTGGCGAAGACGCCAAAGTTCGCAAACAAACGAAAAAATCGTTTGGGCTGTATCCCAATAATGTGTACTTTAGCGTCGTCAATTGGCAAATAATTTGCAATAAATTGTACCAATCGTTGAAATTTACGAAATTTACAAAAAAAATTGCCAACAAACGATGTTCGCATTATTGGAATACAAACATTTGTAGGTATTCGTATATTGGAATTCTTAATATAAAAAACTATCAGTTTTCGCAGTTGAGTAAATCTGATGAATGTCATGGAACGACATAAATGGTTGATGTCGATCTATTGCAACGTTGTAAAATTCAACGCCGTTGAAAACTGTTTTGTCGCAATTTCCGATCTATACAAAAATCCAGGAGTCCAACGCGATCGTCGCGTCATCAATCTCAACAATTGTCAATTCTTAATTATCGATGATTTGTCAAACGGGTGCAGGATAATTCATTATTCACTGTGGAACGATGAAATTGATGACGCGTGAAGCGCAATTGGAAATGTATGATGTATGCCGGATAAATAGAGTAAGTATGCGGCATTATGTAAATAAAGGGATCAGCGGGAGCGCGGACATTGGTGGGGTTCGGTAACGGGAAGGTCATGAAGAGATTCAAGAGAGAGAGAGAGAGAGAGAGAGAGAGAGGGAGAGACCAAACATCGTTCTTGGCTGCTTTGTTCCGAACAAACAGAAACGTTCGTTTCTCCAATGCACACACACACGCGAACACTTCGAGCCGGTGACTCTTGTAAGAACGAGTAGGAAATATTATTATTGTAAAAAAAAAAAAACAAAGAAGCTAATGGTACGTGATCGGTGATGCTTGCGATGACCAAACTTCGCGAAGCTCGTCTTTCACGAGGAAACTCATTAAGAATTAATATTCGGATTGACTACCGTGAACATCGATGCTCTCGAAAAAGACTAGAAGAAAAACATTCGTTCAAGGATGCGTTGATCATAGATTCTCTCGGACTATCAAAACAGCTCAGAATACAGTCGAAGGCAACCTTCGTTGCATTCCAACGATGCGATTTTCGATGTCACAAAAAACTCGACTATGAGAAAACTGGGTTTGAAAAGTTTTGAGGTTACGTTGGTCAAGTCTTCAAAGCTTTGTCCATTTTGAACCGTATTGTTTCTTTGATAGCGTTTTGGTCATATTCTCAACCCCCCCTTCCCCCAACACTTAACTCTTACTCGCTCTTTCCCTCTTTATCTCACAAATAGCAGTACGGATGCTGATACTTGGCACGCCAAACAGAAGCGGTCATGAGGATGACCAGTTCTCGTACGTATGAACTATATCTCTATTTCTCCCTCGCGCTCTCTCTCTCTCTCTCTCATGTGAGTGAGTGTGGTAGTTTGATATGTCCATAGTGGATACCTGCGCGCCCACCGGTGAAACCACTCAGCTGTATCAACATCGAATACACGACATTCCTCTTCGATCTCTTCGACTCGCTCTCGTCTCGCGAGTGGAAGAGAGAGAGAGAGAGACAGGGTGAAGCTGCCCGGACACGCTCCCGCTCTAATAACAAACGCTCTCCAGTTGTACCGGGAGTCTATACGTACGAGGCTTTCCTCATTCACCAGTATCTATACCGAAAATGTCAGGGGACGAAAAGACCAGAGATGACGATGGATCAACCATCGTTTCATGGTATATCGCAATGACAGAATTCGAACTCCAACATCTAAATCCTTATACGGACCCTGCGAATTTGGAAAAATAACTAGGAGAATTTTCCTCCCTTCTAAGGTTCTTCCGACGCGACTCCCTCCTCTGTGACCAAAGTACAGAACGTACGATAATATTTTTCGTTCGAACGACGATTCAGCCAGTGATGTGTATACAGAATGGTTTTTGAGTCGTTCATGTTTTCCGAATAGACAGCAGTTTTTCGCGTTTGTGAGAGAACGAGAGGGTGAGAGAGGAAACTCGATCTACATTCGTTTTTGCAAATCGTCTATGGCATAAATAAATAAATAAATAAATAAATACAGGTAATTATGCAGTTTATTGACTTCCGAAAAAGAACGGAAAATTTTTTTGTTTTACCTCAAGTTACTTTCATTGGTCACGACCATTGATGTATTATCGGGGGAGGCTGACTTTTCTCAATAATACCATAAGTTATGGGGTTTTGAAGTTTCCGTTAACAGGTAAGATGGATTTTCTGAAAAACAATCGTATTTCTTCATGAGTTGCTTTCATTGGTCAACACTATCAATATTTCGTCGGGGAAGGCTGAATTTTTTCATTAATATCACCAACAAGTTATGGGGTTTTTAAGTTTCCGTGAATATATAAGAAAATACGACATTTTTAAATGTCGTATTTTAAACCCAAACAAGCCCGAACAAGATGAATCGAAATATTTTTAAACGTCGTATTTTCATATATTATATTTACAGAAACTTAAAAACCCCATAACTTATGGTATTAATGGAAAAATGCAGCCTTCCCCGACGAAATATCGATAGTGGCGACCAAAGAAAGCAACTCATGACAAAAAAAAATTCGATCGTTTTTCAGAAAAGTCATCAATCTGTAGTATAATTATCGAAATAAATATATATATATATATATATACATTCGCATGCAAATATCTAAAGACACATAAATGCGTTATAATATGATGGCAGCGCGAGCCGAAGAGCACGTTCTATCAGTATCTGTCTCTCTTTCTCTCTTTCACTCTCTCACTCTCTCACTCTCGGAGAAGCTAAGTGCACCGTTGCAATGCACTTCACAGGCTGACAAAGTGACGATGATTACCCTAAACGTATATTACGTACGGCGATTGATCGCGCAGCAGCGCGGCGCGCGTCACGCGTCACGCCACTTTATCCACTCCAACACGCGTTAAACGATTTCCGGCGAAAATCATCCTCGTACATATCACCTCTATATATGCGTATACGTATGGCTTCTATGCACAGACGCATATTTATCACGCGATCTGTACTTTGCAGCGATGATTGAAGCCGGAAGAACGGTGAGAGGGTGGGGGGGGGGGGGGGGGAGGACGACGGAAACACGTTTCTGTGTGTATGGATAAAGGTGTTCCGTGTATAAACGTTTCGTCTTCTAGCACTCCGTATTTATACCAAATTAGGGTCTTCTAAATTAGCCCCTTTATTAAATGTGGATCCTCAAACTCGAATCCTCCCAATTAGGCGAAAAGTCATAGTACCCTGGAATTTTTTTTTTTCTAATTTATTCCCTCGGAAATTTCGTTCGCTTTCGAATAAATCGGAAGCTGATTGATGCTTCTGAGATCCACTTGAAAATTCGTAAAACTGATATTTCTAACTACGAGGATTTATGATTAATATCAGACATCACAATTTTTACTCAAATTGCAGCAAAGTTCGAGAAGTCCATTTTGCGAGGTATAAATGCTTATTAACTTGTGAAGCATATACGAATCGTTGGTATAGTTATCGTGTTAATCAAAGTAATGGTGCGTTAATGAAAGTAATAGTTTTCGTAGTTCTTCGGAAGTTGGTTAACTTCGGAATGTTGACGTGGAGAGGATGGGCTATTGAGAAGAGTAGTTGGAGTGCTACGAAGATTTACTTTTACGATTTCGTTTCTTCGTTATCTGGACTCAAATCGCAGGGGTTCGCGGGAGACAAAGCGGTCACCTCACTTATAACCGGTGATGCGTAATGATACTTTTATTTATTAGATTTTACTTTAGCATCTCATAAAACTTCAAAGTGAATCACCGCGTTTTCGTTTCAACGTTTTCACGATTTTTCGCGTTGTTGCACAATATTATAGATTCCAGATTGAGGCTGCATTGAGAACTTACGACTACTCGCAATTTTTCATCCCAAAACGTGCTGCAACTTTCGGTTGAATAAAACGACCGAACCGTATCCTCCAAATCGTAATAGTGCTTATTCCTCATGCACTAGCGCTTAAAAACAGTCTGCTTCCACGTCAAGAGCCCCGTTTCGCCCCCCCCCCCCCCACTCGCAGCCATCTCTCTTATGGCTTTGTGTCGCAATGTATACGTTTATTTATAAAAATTCATTTATACATGCGCCGCAAGCGAGGAAAGAACGCTAGTCGATACGCTTTGCACACATTTGCGGTTACATGATCATTGAATAAAAACTCCGACTGTCGGTGTATACGAGCGGTTGGTATATGCTGTTCTTTACTTCGATGATACTCTTGGGGAAAGAAGGCACTCGGCCTCTCACTAAAAGGATATGCTTCGAGTAGATGGGATTGCTCTCGTGCGCACTTGAATAAACGTGAAGGAAAAAAGCGCTGAACAGAGAGAGAGAGAGAGGGGGGGAGGGGAGATGAAAACTTTGACGTCTGAAAAGTCGCGATATAATAATTCGCCGAAGATCGAGCGGACTTTGACCGCGCCGGGAAGCTTTTTTGCACCGTCGCACGTATACCGGTTTAAATCGGGCATATCTATAAAGACGTCGTTGCTGCATGGAAAGCTTCGAGGTTGTCGAGTGAACCGGTGCCCAAGAGGAAAAGTACCGGAGACCAGCGAAGGACTTTGGACCAGGCTGGAAGGGCCTAGGATGGGGTTGAAAGGGGGGGGGGTGGCTTTAAGGAGTTGCCCGGAGAGCCGAGAACAAAGGGAACCGAGACATTCAACGATATTTCGTCGAGTCGCCCTCTCGCTGATGAAGGACTTGAATGAGGAGGTTTTATAACGCTCCTGTTCCTCTCGTACTAACTGTGCCCCGACTTTTTCAAATACCGGATATTTCAAGCGCGGCGCGTTGTCTCGGAAAAAAAAAATCGTGTATATACGAAATAGAATTTTTTCGGAAGATTTTATTTCATCGATGGGATTCTGGACTGGGACGAAAACGACTGCACAATTTCCGAGTTTAACTTTTGACTCGTTGCGCACTCGCGAAATCCAGTTTGGTTTCGTTCCTTATTTTATTCGATATGTTCAACGCTTTTCACTACTTCGTAAAGTTATATCGGAAAAACATAATTTATGTGTTTTTTTTTTTATGATTCCAGCTTGCATCGTCATCTTTACTTGGCTCGTTCTACTTGTTTGAAGCACGGAGTTTTTTTTAGGTTAGATAATGGATTATTGAGAGATAGGTGGATCAACATTTCACATTGAAAATTTATTTTCAAAAGTGAAGTTCTTAAGACAGTGATATCGATTGGATAGTAACTGGCTGCAGCTTATATTCGCTCACGTTGCAATTTTTCTTTTCAAGTCTGGAATAATTGTAATCCTCGTGGAAAAAATAAAGAAAAATGTTTGAATCGCATTATCGATTTTCAAAAAAAATCTCCGTGTTCGCTTTTTTATGGAAGCAAGATTATAAAAAAATATTGTTTTGTCGAAAAGTAAATTTGAAGGCACAGTCAATTATACGATATCACAAACGCGTATTTAATTATAATTATTCCGTTTAAATTCTAAATAATTTTAAAGTAACCTAAAAGACGACTTCGGTTCACGTCAACCAACGAAACATTGTTCGACTTACGATTAGCTCATTCCCTACATTTACCAAATAAAAAATCTTCTTCAAAGAGAAACCTTGAGATTCGAGTTCTCGTGATAGTAACAATAACGAAAAACTGGTCAAGTGCGAGTGGGATTCGCGTACGAAGGGTTCCGTACCATTATTTATATAACGGACAAAAAATCATGGCTGTTTTATGGGAGATAAACTTATTCTGATTACTGAGCAAAATGAGCAAAAATGTGCAAAAAAATCACGTTTGTTGTATGGGAGCCTCCCTAAAAAATTAATTTTATTTCAATATAATTATTTTATTTTAAAGTATCTTTTAAATTCAATATTTTGTGAATATTTCAAGCGTCTATCTGTTGTCATCATCAATATCGAGTAAAAAAATCATGTTTGTTGTATAGGAGCCTCCCTCAAATATTAATTTAATTTTAATATAATTACTTATTTAAAAAATAAGTAATAAATTCCATGTTCTGTGAATATTTCAACTACTGTCGCCGTTATCGAGATCGAGTAAAAATGGGCAAAAAAAAATCACGTTTGTTGTATAGGAGCCCCTCGAAATATTTATTTTATTCGTTTTCAGTATTTGTTGTTATAGCGGCAACAGAAAAACATCATCTGTGAAAATTTCAATTCTCTAACTATCACGAATCATGAAATACAGCCTGGTGACAGACGGACGGACGGACGGACAGAGGAGCGAAAACAATAGGGTCCCGTTTTACCCAAAGGTCCGTACCCAAAGGTACGGAACCCTAAAAAAGTATTGGAAAGAGTAACGACGTATAACGAAGTTTCCGAGCGAACCCTCGTTTCATAAACCGTGAAAAGCCCCTGAATTATCGAAATAATTGAACAGTTCCATCGTAAATTCAGCGTATTAATTATTGCGCGATAGCAACGAATAAAAAGGATAGAACGTTCAACAAAAGACGAGGCGTTTTCTCGGGCCTGATTCGCCCATTGTTCGACGTTTTTGCAACGATGTTAAGTCGAAACATTAACGTTTGTTGCGAGCTCAGCGATAACGCGGGTGCGGACCAGTTCTCGGGCTCCAAAATGTCGGATATAATACTTGAGAGTCCTTTAAATATTGCCGCGGGTTTCGAGTGTGCTCTCTCTCTCGGTTCCTTTTTTTTTTTCTTTTCCCTCTGTTCCCGATCCAGGTGGTTGCTGCTGAGCTTGACTGTACTCGGTAGCATTTCAAGATGGCGACTGAGAGACCTCGAGAGGCCGTTTCCGCGCCACCCCACGACCTCGTTCTCTCTTCCTCTCTCTCTCTTTCTCTCCCGTGCTTCGATGCCGTTCTTTCTCGGTGCCAGCTCTTATATACCTTTAACCCCCGCCCCTCTGCCTATTTTTTCATTTCTATATGAATATACACGCGCGTTGCTCCCGCTCGCGAGCTTCCACTCGACATTTTTTTACCACCATGTCGGAGGGAAATGAACGGAGTAAGAAACAGAAAAAGTATGCGAGAGAGTGAGAGAAAGGAGCCTACGAGAAATGGAATAAAACGAACGATAAAAGGGGAAAAAATCTGCACTGTACCAAGCAAGACATGCATGCTCGTCGCTCCTGCGATGGCTTCTGGCTCGCTGATGCTGGAATATTATGTCTGCATCTCGGTCCGCTTATGAACGCGATATTCAAACTTTCGCTATCTTCCTCTCTCTCTCTCTCTTGTTTGAAGTGTTCAAACGCGAATAGATGATCATTTATTCAATGGTGAATTATCGGAGATCTGGGACTGCGTTATTTCATTGTATTGCTAGTTTACTTTATTTCACCTTTATTTTCATTTTTATTTTCCCTTTTTGTTTTCCTTATATTCTATAAGCGTTATTATTATTATTATTTTTATTTGTATCGGTATTATTATTATTATTAGCATTATTATTATCATTTTTGTTTTTACTCTATTTTGTTATCGCGTTATCATTACTATTGTATTATTTTTATTCATTATCATTTTATGTTAGGTTTAAGTTTTATGGTCTAATTGTTATTTTTTTGTCCGAAAGTTATTACTGGGGCATAATAAATCATATCATCATCATCATCGTTATCTCTGTTTCGCTTGCATCCACGTGCACGCGTGGAAAAAAGATTTTCGAAACTCGAGGTCCATCCTCAGCGACCGATTGTCTCTATACTCGAGATAACCCAAACGTCAATGTCCTAATCTTGGATTAATCGCAGAATATAAAGGTTATTCGAAAAACGGCCTTTTTATCGATAGCTCATAACGCGTTTACACGAAAAAAGGAATGTCCTTGAAGCAGCTGGATGCTTCGAGGACTTCTGATATTTATCGTTCCGTAGATCCACTGAACTCGAAATGTCCTTTCTCCAGATATGGATTTTATTTCTATAAAAGGGAGAGAGGGAGGGATAAATCTGACATGCGCACACTTTATATTTCTTGAGGAATAGCTGACGCGTTACAAAGCGCACATGGTTGACGTGAATATTGAGGATCAACGTAGCAATATCAAAAGTGCATAAATACGCGAAACCCGCATGTCTAGCGAGCCGGACGCTGAGGATTTTATGAAAATTCCAAAGCGTGGAAATTCGCGAATGTGATTCGCATCCAAGGCTTCTTTGCCATGCGAGAAAAGGACGGGGTGATGAAGAGAGGGATTCTCCTCAAAGCGAGTCATCGCATCATCGCCGGCATCATCACATTTTATACGTTTGCCGAGTTCTCCTGAGACTCTCCCGACTGGTCCCACATTTCGCGGTGGTTAATGAGATTTTTTTCGCTCGCTGGAGGTTAACGAGTCGGTGGAACGTACGTATGACGAGAGAGGCGTGGACGAGGGGAATATAAATATTGAATTACATTTTCGGGGATTGTGGATGCCTAGGGATTTTTAGGAAGTAGAACGAAACAAAATACTGCGAATTTATTGATCCACTAATTCGAAAAGTTTGATAATTTTGTCATACTGTGTTAATCCTCCATTATTTACAAATTTCTCCTATCTTTTCGTCGTTCTCATGCAAAGACTTTTTGGAGAATTAGAGTCACGTGTATCCACTGAGCAAAACGTAAAAATCGCTTAAATCGACGAAAAAAAAATCAAATCAAATAAAGTTAAAAAACTAAAACCCGACGACTACAAAAAGTGATCTAAAAAGTACGAAACAAGAAAATATTTCAGACAAAAATCAAGACGTAGGTACAAAATGGTCAAGGTAAGCCGTGGTTGCATGCCTGTATACCAGGTGGGTGCGGTGAACATGAATTATTATAATGGCATGCAACCACGGCTTACCTTGACCATTTTGTACCGATGTCTTGATTTCTATGTGAAATATTTTCTTGTTTCGTACTTTTTAGATCACTTTTTGTAGTAGTCGGGTTTTTGTTTTTTAACTTTATTTTATTTTAACTGCTTTGGTGTTTAAATATACTGTGCCGCCATGAGAAATTGAGAAGATCTGGAAAGATTTCTTAATCTGTCTAATTCTGCAAGCGATCTATTGTCATGGGGATTTTTAACTAATTTTTTATTTAATTTTTTAAGCATTGGTGGCAAGTTACAACTAAGTGTTATATATATTTGAAAAGTACTAGTAAACCCCTTTCTAATGATACCGAACACGATATGCTTATCTCCATTAATTTTTTTAATCTCGGGTTTTTTGCCTGCCAGAGCGCGCCACGTTGGTTAATGTGACATGTCACCTAGCCTATGTTCAGGGGACTACTGAGACCTCATTTGTCCAGTTCTGACGAGTACTTTAGGAGCTATGGCGAAACAGATGAACATACATACATACATACATAGCCTGTCAAAAACATAACCCTCCTTTGGCTTTGCCGTAGTCGGGTAAAAAGACTTGACTTCCGTTTTACGATAATTTGATGTCAACTTTATGATCGTAATGAGAAGACATGTAAAACTGCCAAGCCTGTCATAATTCATTTTACATTTCGTTTTTCATCGCCGTATCGTTCCAATTCTCCAAAACGCCCACACAGACCTACGTGATATTTCGAGTTTTCAATCCGCCGATGTTAACGCGACGAATCATCGTGATTCAAAGAATTCTGGTGATTTCGAGTGGGCAATGAAATTCCCTTTAGAGATGGAAGCAGGCCTTCTCTGCGCCGGGATCTCGTTTGTATTGTCCGACGGAAGTAACCGTAACGTCGTTACTCTGTGTGTTGAAACGAGCCGCGAGCGTGTATATAATGGCGTAAAAGGTCTTTTGTAGGGTCGAGAGAGGGATAGAGCAGACAGTGTACATCAGAAGCCTCGAGGGCGTCGAAGGGGGCGGGCAATCGCAATTACACGTATCGTCGGTTTCCCGATCTAGATAATGCGACTAGCTAGGGCAGCCGATACGTAAGAAAAGGCATCCCATAAACAAACCGCCACCACCGCCACCACCACTAGCGGCCTCGTCCTCGTTCTATTCAACTATTGCAGTTCCGCTTTCGTCAGCCCTGTCCTGAGGAAAAAAAAAAAAGATTGAGGCCAGTGGATCTTTCTTTCTCTATCTCCCTTTAGTTTCCCTCTGGGTTCGAGAGCTAACGAGTAAATTATGGGGCGGCTGTTCGTTGGGGCACGCGGTAAAAATCCACCAGTAAAACTCACCACTCATAGTTATACGTGTACGAGATCGAGCCCTTAGATTACTTTCAGCCCCATTGATCCCTGTCTATCAAAACACAAATGTATATACGCTTACTTTTTTCTTTTTTATTTTGTTTGTATTACACCCTTTATCTACCCTGGTATCTGCGTACATAAACTGCATTATAATCTTGACAATGAAGCCCCCCCCAATCGACAGCCTACCCTGAGCTGGGTTACACAATTTTGTTTACCGATTTTTCGAGATCGGTAGACGAAACGAAGATGTCACGTTGGAGCACGTAAGAGATTGGAAATCTGCTGCGAAGTTTATTGTCGATGATTTTGTTTGCCGATTTTTGAAGATCGGTAAACTAAACGATTGATCCGTCAGAGTTATTCTTGTTGGAACGCAAATGCAATTGAAGTTTATGATCGACGATTTTGTTTGCCGATTTTTGAAGATCGGTAAACGAAACGATTGATCCGTCAGAGGTATTCTTGTTGGAATACCAATGCAATTGAAAATCTGCTGTGAAGTTTATGATCGATGATTTTGTTTGCCGATTTTTGAAGATCGGTAAACTATACGATCGGTTCGATGGAGACATGTTGAAATTCGATCGCAATTGAAAATAGGGTGCGAAGATGGTGATCAACGAATAGCCATGACTATCAGCAGGCTGATTGTTTTTCCGGTCCCAAATATGATGATAGTAATTTGCAAGGGTTAGTAGGGATTGAAAAAAAAAGATTGGTAATATTGAAAAGCTTTGTAATTCAAATTGGTACTGGTAAGAAATATCTTTCTACGTTGCATGGATCTGTCTGAAGTGGAGCTTTTGAAAGGGCGAATGTATGCTCTTTATTCGAGAACGAGGACTCGCGAATTAATCGATGTGACATTTTGCATAATGTTTTGTGATTCGAGAACGAGTGGGAGGGAATATATACGTTTGTTTCCTGAGTTTCAACCTTTGTGGATTTTTGTGCAGTGCCCGAATCCAAGGCTTTTCTTATCAGCCAACCTACTATCGGGTTGGTCGGAGAGTAACGTCGATTTCCAATAATGTCATTTTCAACATCTTTTTTTACAAACTTCTTATCAACCAAATTAAGTACATTTGCTTTTCTTTAAAAGGACCACGATTCTACTTTTATTTGAGTGTAATTGGACTCTTATAATTTGTGAAATGTTTACACAAAAAAATATCAATATCGAGCGCGAAAAAAAAATGTTCGGCAAATATTGTTCTTCCGGTTTAGCGAGAGCATAAAAGCCAAACGAAGTCCACAATTGCTTCCTCCGCAGATCGTACTTGTCAACATCGGTTAACGAAATGCAGTTCTCGTGATTTTTCGGTTTAAAATCAAAAAGTTTAGGACGCCATCATCGACGATGTTGACGAAGAAATAAAAGCATTAATTGAGCTTAACCCAAAAAAAAAAGCAAAAGCGTAACAAAAATGGAAATTACTTCATTAAATATATCAATAAAATAAATAATTCACAAAACAATATATCGATAAAATAAAATTTCTAAAATTTTCACAATATTCATAAAATAATATTTACAAATAATTCTAAAAAATAACATTGAAATATTTGTAATAATATACTCATAAAATTTCGAATAATTATAATATATTAGAAAACCGACTTTGGTTTTGCAAAAAAAAAAAAACGGCATTCGTTTTCGATTAACCGAGTGGCATTTTGCAAATCTTATTCAACTTCCGTTGGGTCTAAAGGTATACCGAGCTCCTTTAAACCACATTTATCGCGGGTACGGGGAAACTTGGGAAATCCTTGAGGATTTTGGTCGTTAAGTGCATATAAAAGACACGTCGTTTATTTTTCGTTTGAATAAATTTGTTATATATGTGAGATAAGGATTCAGCGATGTGTCGCGATTTAATGTATGCGAAGAGGCGCGACGGGAAAGTTACCGCGTGCTCGTGCATACATCGAATTCACATCAGTCGCATCTGGCAGATCTTTTGATAGAAAAGAGATTCTCTGCGTTATCGGGACTACCTTCGCGATCTCGCGAGTGAGAAAACAAGCCGGAGCAGCCTCGGGAATATTTTATTTCGATTTTTTCGTCCGAATGCATTTACCTATTGTTAGAGATGTACATCCACAAATAGATTTCGAGACAGGGCACGCACCGAGCGAGTTAAATGAATATACAACTTTTCCGATTTTTATCGCAATTTCGTTTTTCTTCTCTCTCTCTCTCTCTCTCTCCCCACTAAGGAAAGAGAGAGAGAAAATCCTCCTGATTTCATGTCGCAACCTCAATTAAATTTTCATTGCTCACCTGATTCTGGGCGTTCTGTTCCGCCATGGCCTTCTCCTTCGCTTGCCTCTTGCACTTGTATCGATGATTTTGAAACCAGATTTTAACCTGAAAACAACAAATGTTTCAGTATAAAATCCAAAATAATTATCTATATTTTTAAACAGTTGCCCTTTTGCAGATTGGTAAAAAAGGCTGCTGCTCGAAAAATCGAGACAAATATCAGCTTAAACTTTTTCGAAGGATTTTTACTCGACTGGGTTGTTAATTATGTATTATTCGTCATATTACTCTTACTGTGAATACAACATTATTATTAACATAATAACTTAACACGATAAATACTGGAATATCTGTGTATAAAACTAGGTTATTTACCACTATTTCTCAGGTTATTTACTAACAATGAAAAAAAAGTGATAAGGATTTGATTATTTTAACTGCTAGTGAAATTAATGTTATTATTCATGATAAATGTTAGTTTCGTATTACGTTCTGTTGCTACTCTTATTATTGCAACTATTCTCATTATTATTGTATTTTATTGATATAATAATAATTTTTCTTTTTATTTGCTAACATGCTGACATTATTATTTTGAATGATCTCTCTGGGCATCCTACGGAATAGTAACAATAACAAAAACTAACGCGGTTTATCGTTCTTATGCTCATTATTCCGCAGAATAATAATTTATTGTAATTTATGGTTTATTTCATAAATTAATAATTTATGCAATAATAAAATCGAGTTATTTGATCAGAATAATTATTGTTATTTTTACTGCTGATAATGAAGTTGAAACACGTTGCAGGTGTGCCCATTTCGTGGTAAACCAGAAGCGGAGAGCATTTCATTGTTTTTGTAGGACTAATATTTCGTCCGCTTTCTCTCTCTCTCTCTCTCTCTCTCTCTCTCTCTCTCTCTCTCTCTCTCTCTCTCTCTCTCTCTCGGGCTCTCCGTTTCTCTTTTTCATTCGTTCGTCTCCGTAGCGACGCAGCGTAAATCCATAATCGGCGTTAAACGGTTAAAACAGGCGCGTGCGTTCCTGCCGTCTATGTCGTTCCTCGTATGTTTTCGAGCCTCCTCTCGTGCTGCGCACTGCGCACCGTCATAGGGACGAGTCCAAGAGGCGAGAACAATTTCGAGTAAACGATTTTTGCAAACAAGGGATTCGTCAACTCGTATAATTTTTAATTCTTGTTGCACTCTCCACACTCTTGGGACGCTCAATACGATTTTTGGCGCGCATGCGCGCTCGGATATAAAATTATTTAAATCAAAGAGTGAAACAATACTTATCGAGTCACGAGATTTTTCGAGTGAGAAAAAAAAGTTCCGTGGTACGGACGATTACGTTCTTTCGTTTTTTTCGGTTTTTTTTTTCGTGGCTGGTCAACCGCGAGTTTTTTTCGAAACCAGTTCACAGTTGGAGTGCACCAACTACGTACGGATTCACTTTGAAATTTCCTTTTTTTTTTTACTCTCTCTCTTTTTTTTTCTCGTTCCCTCTTCAACTCTCTCGATCTCTGTCTTTGAAAACCCGCTTTTACGGCAATTGAACGCGATTAGGTAAGCCTAGCGTGTGTATGCGTTTCCGAACGAAAATCGGATCAGCATCTGCTTATGACAGGGCGGACGCGTCATAATCCTTGCGCATATAGCGCGTATTTCACTCTTGTGATTCACACAATGCCGGGATTCACAAAGCACGAGATACGCGCTTTTTTATTGAGCGTATATACAGGGCATATATATATGTATACGAATGAAGGTACAGGGAGAGTAAGAGCGAAAAAGAGGGAGAAAGAAATAAGTCCGATACGTTATATATAATTCTTTTACAAAAAGCACAACGTTTTATGTCGTTTTAGTCAATTGTACGAAAACAAAGACTCCGAAGAACGTTAATTGTCCGCTTCATTGAAAAGCCTGTACGAAGTCCAAAATAACCTCATCAATGTTTTGAACAAAGCTTTCTCGAAGATCCTCATGATTTTTGGAGAAAAATAAATATCCGATTCTGCAAAATTCAATAATTAAGAGATTCGCTATTTTTAATATTAACAGTCTCTGTTAAAATACCGGTTGCAAATTTTAGATTTTTTTCGTGATATAACGCGGTTCGGCTTGAAATTCGTTTTATTTAGTGCTTTTCGAAATAGGATAGACTTCAAAAATCCGGTGAAAATTTTAATTTCACATTTGCCTTTTTTCGATGTTTGTATCGATTGTAACCGATAAAATTATTGGTAAAAAAATTCTGGTAAAATTACCAAACATTATTGGTAAAAAAATTAATAATTTTCGCATTATTGGTATCGATTATTATAATTCGGATAAATGAATGGGTATTAATTAGTACGGTTGATTAAATCGAAACTGAAATCAGTATCGATATATATATATAGAATTCGATACGTTTGAAAGATAAAGCTGCACATTTTCAGGACGTTGATCAGTGATGACTGGTTTGGCTCATGTTCGGATTAAAACTTTTTTTCGTTTATTACGAATTATTCATTTAGCAATTTTTTTTTTGGTAGCACGACCCTCCATCAAATGCGATCAAAGCTTCTCGTATAAAATCGTAAAAAAGATACAATTTGTTTCGTTCTATGTGCGAGGAGTATCTCTCGAAATATCCACAAACGCAGTTACGCTTTTAAAGTATAGGAAATTAAAATAGCAAAGGATAGTAAAAGCTTCGAGTGGTGGAAATGAAACGAGAAACTCGCATGCTGCGAGCGCGCTCCAATCTTCATCGTCCGTTTGTGCTTGTACGGTCCATATGTCGTGAGTTCCCATACGAGTGCCTTGAAATCTCACATCGACGAGACTCTTCATGGCTTCATAAAGGCCTTGGCTATTGTCAAGACCACTTCTAGAATCAAACGACCCAGACAGTTTAAAAAGGTCCACCACCGCTGTGAACACCCATCCCATCGTAAACTGACCGTGAATCGAGAATCGCGATTTTGGCAAATCTCTCTTTTTTTTTAAATCACTTTTTAACATCCGTAACATTATTTTTCTTTTTTCATTCAACCAAAATCGATAGATTAACCTGTTTGAAATTGTACGAAATCTACGCGGTGAGCAAACCATCTTCGAAATGATAAATCAAAGTTTAATATGAACATTTTGCTTCAGGTGTTTTTCATTTCGCGAAGTCAATAGATTTTCCTGTTTTTTGTTTTGTTTCGTACAATTCACTCCTGATTGTATATCCTAAGAATTTATCTAAGTCAACTACTGTTTTGATAAATATAAATGCAATTTTATTCTAATAAATACGAATTAAATTTGCATTTTTATTTATCAAAGTAAAAATGTGTGTGTTTTTTTTCACTTACTCAACGTATTATTCCGACTTTAGAAAACTGTTCGCAAATAAAAGACGTTAGCCAAAATTGATTTTATGAAAATATTCTAAGTCGACTCGGCACGGTTGACCTTGAAAATTTTCATTTGCGAAAATGTTCAGGATCAGCGAGAAAACGAATTATTCGAGAAAACGAGTTTTCTTTTTTTAATCTCCAAATATTGCTCATCGATAGCGAAGGGAAACGTAAAAATACGTTTGGAAGCGTGCAATAATGAAAGCCCCGATTCTCCATTTACAGAAATTCGTATTTTGTTGGGACACGCACTGTCTCGGTACATGAATGATCGGCGTGTGGAAAGATCGCGAGTATGCCAACGGGCATAAATGGTTCCTCCGAGTCAATTGTTATTTTAAGGGAATACGCAGCCGTCAGTCGTGTCGACCATCGTAGTTTCTCCGTCAACCGTCTCACTCTTTTTCTCGCTTTTCGTCTCTCTCTCTCTCTCTCTCTCTCTCTCTCTCTCTCTCTCTCTCTCTCTCTCTCTCTTTCTCCCTCTCTTGCTCGCTCTTTCGATACAGCAGCAAAAGCGGTACTGCGGTGTGTAAACATTAACCAAAGAGCTCAGCATCAACGGGAGAACGGTGGTCCTTCCGTTCGAGAAAGAGACGAAATACGCACGTATGATCGTGCAGTATCTCTGTTCTCCCAAAGACTTTCCCAAACGATTCTATATTCCCTTAGAATCACATGAAAATTCAATTCCAGTTGTAGTACGAAGATTAAAAACGACTAACTCGACCCAACCGTTTTTGCGAAATGGAAATAATCAATTTTGATTTCGGGACATAGCTCAATAAATCAAAATACTCGAATCGCATCTTTATAAAATTGTTCATTAAACAATAATTAATCATTTCAGTTCTACGACAAAACTTCGTGAAAACAGCAAATCGCAGCTCTGTGGAACGTTGAATACGAAATGAAAATATGAATCTCGTTTTAACGAAGTGTTTCGTATGTAATGAGAATATCAATTCCGTGATTAATGAATAAACAAAAAACGTCGGTTCTATGGCAGGAACTCTTGTGGGAAATTTGAAATATACAAGCTTCATGTGCAATCACCGATGAAAGTAAACAACAATAGAATCCAAACGAAACAAAAATTTCAGTTACACTGAATATTACGAAATGAAAAATACCTATTTCAGAATTACGTAACGGAGTAACTGTTCTAAAAAAAAAAATAATTTCGTGTCTTTAATCGTGCAAATTCAGTCTCGGAAATGAGAGATAAATTACAGGTATGTGGAATCAGAAATCGCGTTTCAATACCAACTGGTATATAACGCATCGTAAGCTGGCCCCTCGTATATCTATAAGGCTTGTACCGTGTGTGCACAGTAGTCATCTTCAAGGCCTGCGTGAAGAGTTTGTCCCACAATTTTTTTTCTTCCTGTTTTAACGTCAACGAGTATTCTCCCTCTTGCTCTCTCAGTTAAAACGATATTATTTATTTCTTTTGGCAAATTTGCGAATTGGAAGAGAAGCGATTCTCGCTTGGTCCCTCCGCTGATTCACGGATTGCAACGTCACAACAAAAACATCACGATAAACGGGTCCATATTTGCCTACGGCAAAATAAGAACAATTTGCACGCGGTCTGCACAGTAGTCCTATTTTTTTGCCATTCTCCTTTCTCTCTCTCTCTCTCTCTCTCTCTCGAAAGTAGACACACACGTACGTACATCGATACGAACATATGTATATCTCGGTTCTCATTTCCAAGCTATGAGGGTACGCGGCAAGAATGATCACCAGGAGATTTTTTTCCAGCCCTGCTGAAGAAATCTGGGCTCCTTTCGATGAGCACAGCATAAGCTTTCCCTTGTAGTCTCGCGAGATGTTGACTCTTCGGTGGGCTTACGTACCTTCGAAGACTCGGAATACACACACACACACACACACACATATGTATATATACAGGGTGTCCCACGTGAGAATATCATCCGTCAAATGGGGAGTTGGGCGTCAAATTCTGAGTCGATTGTAAAATATTAAAAATTCAAAAACGAGTTCGATTTTTGGGGAAAAAAGTTTTTTTACTAAATTATCGATAACTTTTTTTCCTTTAGCGTTTGGCACTCCACTCTGTGCTTAATCTCTTCGTTATGATTTTCTCTTCAAAATGCTTTTTGAAAAATTCAAATCCGATGATTTTTCGATTTTTGGCAGAATTTCAAAGTTGGACCATTGATTTTTGTGAATTTTTCCATACATACCCCTTTGCCTCTTTTTTTGCGATTTTTCGAGTGGACTTTTCGGGAAAACTATGCGAGATATCGATACGAATCAAACGCTATGTTTTAAGTCAGGCAAAAACCTTTTCCAAACCTACCAAATAAATCTCCATAGCTAATAAGAAGCTCACCCTACGACCCTTCGAAATTTCGTAATTTTTCGGATTCCGGAAAAATGGCTGGGAAAGTCGAAAAATATTTTTTTCCATTTTTAAACTCTTAAAAGGGTCTATTTAATCGGAAATTTTCTGCTGATTACGAATATGCCCGAAATTTTATCGAAAGAGCACAATTTGACTGGGAAAATGCAAAAAAACCTTTCCAGAATATTTTTTCGACATTTTTCCCTGGAAATGGAGAGTTCAAGACGAATTGAATGGTGGGTTTGTCTTCAAGGTATAAAAATACATCGTCATGGACCTGCGATATGACACTAAACGTCTAAATATAATCATTATTTCAAGGCTGAGCCCGCTGAACGGGCGCGCCTGATTGGCTGCCTTTAAAAATTAATAACAATTCAGGGGTTGATCCGAGAACGATCCATCAATCGACTCAGAATTTCACACCCAGCTCCCCATTTCACGGATGACATTCTTGCGTGGGCCACCCTGTATGTGTAACAGACGCATACACATATAATATTTATTCCGAGGCAAAAAGAGAGTGAAGACAATTGGAGTGAGAAAAGCGTATAGGAAAGCCAAAAAAGGCGCTCGAAGCAATACACTGAATGGTTTTGGGGTTTGGAGAGAGGTTTACTCAACGCCAGACCCGGTCACGTTAGCCCCCCGCCCCCCCCGCCCCCCCACTTTTTCGACTTTAACTTCCGATTAACTTGCGCGTGATGAGGTCCAAAAACCACAACGTTTATATTCTCTGCCTCGCCCCAGGGAGAAAACAGCAGGTAGATAAACGAAACGCCTACCGTTTGGGAAGCCTAACTGACGTACGACGTTTCCCTTGCCTCTTAATGTATCGGCGTTACGCCTGTAGACCTATATGTATGCTCGTGTACCTGTCTGTTTATCCTCGGACTCCCTAATAGACCGTAAAATCTGTTAAACGTGCTAAAATTTCGTTCAAACGCGCTCATTGGTTCCACCTAATTGGAGGCTATACGCCGATCGTTGAAGGAGGATCTGGCCTATATTCGTGGGCAACCGAATAAACAAGAGCTATGCGTTTCGAATTTCCAACGCAACAATAGTTGTCTTATTTTTCTATTTTTTTGTATTTAGTATTTTACGAGACTTTTTTTTTCGGACTCGAATTCGAGATTGATAGATGAGACTGAAGAATCATTGAAATATTTGCACAACGATCTTTGTAAAAAAAAAAATCGAGTAATTAAGAAATGATCATTTCTATTGCGTTTCAACGTTGAAAACTTAAGCCCCATCGAAGTTTCCAAAAATTATCTACTTACAAAATCTTGTTTCGAACATTCCAACTCAACAACTTGAAAAAAATCCGCAACGTAACGTTAAAATCGAAAAATGATAGTATGAATTTTGAATAAAAATGGTCGGGGGTTATCACCTCGATAGCTAAAGACCAATTAGTCGTGAAGCTACTCCAATCAAAGTTGATAGAAAAAAAGAGTGGTAGTGAGTTAGGGGATGATGGAGTGACCGTGTGGACGCGTTGGCAATTGCATCAAAGATCGCAACCTCTCTGAGTGTCCTGTCGAGTCAGCACACGTAACATCCTCGAGTATCCTATCCTCGTGTCTTCCAAAGCACGGAGTTAATCCACGCCCGGATACACCCTCGATACCACGTGGTCAATCAAATTGCGATAAATCTTGGTAGCCGTCGTTTATCAGCAGGTACGTCCCTCGTCCCTGATAATACTGGGATGGAGTTGCAGGAGTAGTCATTAGGATAGCACAGGTCTGACGCGAAGCATAGCTTACGTCGACTAGCAACTGATTGATAACCGGATGGAGGAAGCGATGGAGATGGAACATTGAATATAGGCGAGGGATGGTGGGCCAGAATTAGGGATAGCAAGACGGATGAGTGATCAAGTTAGGGTAACATCATTACGCGTCAGTAAATTCGCTCGGAGCGTTCGTAGGTTGAACGTATGTCGATGGAGAAACGTCAACCAACCCCTGCTATGTTTCTCTCCGCAGTTGGTCGCCCGGTTCAACACGTATCGTTCTCCGTATACATTCATACTCCGTCACAAATACACCCGTAACGCGTGTATGCCGGAATAGCAATTTGCTCGATGGTACACTCAGTCGTCGCTCTAGGCATATGTATATCTTACAATCTAATGCGACCGGGGCACACAACTCTCCCCGAGCAATTTAACGCGGCACTAACTTGCCCTCACAGATTACCCGTACCCGTAACACGCCCTTACATATCCCTAGCCCCCGGGGGCTCTTTGTGCTGGTGGTGGCGCGGGTGGTCCGAAAGAAAAGGGGACACGATCGTCGTCAAAACCTCGACGGATCTCCCTTAACCGTATACCACCGATCTAACCGCACGGTCACCTCCTCGAACCACCAATTGTTTCAACCTTCCGGAATGGTCTATTCATTGGACTCGATCTTGCGTTCGATTGGCTTTCGGACAAATCGTAGGTATGCGTGGGTACGAAAAAGTGGGAATTTAATGATGGAAAGAAATGTAGGTATAAAAGATCGACGAGATTTTTTTAGGATTTTTTTGAAATTAGCTATTAAGTTTGGACGCCGATACTGTGTTATTTTTAATTTACTAATACGGTGTTTTTAACTATCAAATAAAACGGATGCTTGGAGACATTTTTTTCATCCCTCTTGGTCTAGGAAACTGAGAAAGAATTTTTTAATTTTTCGTTTAGTCATGTGCTTTCGTTGAAATAATCTTGAAATGGAAATTTTCAAAGATTTTTTAACGAAAGCCCATTTTTTTGTTGAAAACTAACGAATCCTTGTTTTTAGTTTTTTAGTTCCTCAAATTGAAGAATCGTTTTTTAGTTTTCGGAAGGAATTATTCAAAGGTTATGTTAAAAAAAGCACATGCTCACAAATGAAAAAATTCTTTTTTAAGTTTTTTCACTTTGACGTCTCGTGCCAGCCTGTATTTCTATATACAACCAAAGACTTGGAAATTCGTTCGGAGTTATCGACGTTTAACCTTTTGCGTTAAATTATGATTAGCGCCGTTAATTGGCTCGTGTTGACCCTGCAAAGTGGCGAACTCTTGGCAAACATCGATAACTCACCCTCGTTGTTTTTTCAACGTGACGTCGACTTATTTTCCTTCGAACTTCCCGCTTCCCACCTTCCCCAATTTTAGCCCTGCTAACGACGAGTGTTACACAGATACGGACTTTTGCCCCGGAGCATACGAAGTGGCGGTTCGCGACGATTAGTTACATCCATCAACCGTGTGTCTATAGTATACGGCTTATCTATTTACGAACAGGGAATATTTCTCGTACATCTTGTTCGGACGTTGACGAACGAAAAGCCATTTTTTTTTATTCTTTCCCTCCCTCGCTCCTTTCTTAACTTTGCGGCATTTCTTTCGCGAAGAAATAATCGTTTGTCATCTACCGAAAACGTCCACCCTTAACTACGTCCAGTTTTTCGGTGCACCGAAAGAACGAGAAAATCTTACCATTTGTCACCAAAACTTGGTAACCATCGTTAATCACGTCACGTAAATCCACATATTTTGGACAAACCATTTTTATACGGAAAAACAAATAAAAATCAGCCACGATTTATTTTTGAAAAAGACAGCATAATTATCGTTCCATTATATCTTAAAATTAAATATGCATTTATTAGGATAGAGATCAGTTGGAATTCTCTCGAGTACTTAATTATTACTTTTTAATTGTTTTTCATTGTTTTTTATGTTATTCAGTATAATCTATTACACATCTTATAATTTTATGAAATTTTTAATCAAGTGTTGATTTAATGCTTAATTTATTCAAACTTTCGCTCTAGCTGCTGGAACTTCATAGGTAATTTTTCGTTTACTTATGAACTTTGCTAAAGCTTCATTGTAATACGTAGATTCTACCACGAATAATCCATAATCGCTTTATCTGATAAATAGTCGTTTCGAATGACAAAAAATCGTGACATTCCAGCGATGAGAGTTTCATAATAAAATTATAAATTCCACTTCTAACCCAATTTTCAAATAATTTTTAACGAATCCGCCAAGTTTTCAAATAATCTCGAACTCGTCGACGAAAATACATTGAAACAAATATTCCTCAATGTTTCGTACGTATGATTACTCCAGTGCTCTTTTTGCACATTGGGTTATACGGGGCAACAAAAAAGCAGCGAGTAAATGACAATAATCGCGCTTTCGGGGATTCGAGGGGTCCGGGAGTTAATCACGTATGTACCTGGGCGTATAGAAGAATTTTCTGCTCTCTTCTCGTTCACCGTGCAGTGCAGGCGGAGAATGTCACCGAAAGTGGCGTTAGTCAAAGACGAGAGGTGTGTTGGCTTAATCTTCCAGCCAACAGAGAAAGTGATAGAGAGAGATAGAAAAAAAAGGGAGAGAGTGGAAAAGCGACATGGGGGGGGGGGGGGGTTTCGAAAGTTAAAGAGCCAGAGACACGGAGAGAAAAGGATGGAAAGACGGATAGAAGAAAAAACCGAGAGGGAGAGAGCGAGCGAAAGGGCATGAGAGGTAGACAAAGTGAGAGGAATAGAAGAGGCCTCGTCTGTTCTCGACGGTGGTGCGTGAGCTCCTACAAATTCTGTTTGCGGTTGCAATGTATGCACCCTCTGGTGTATGCAGTCCTCATCTCTCTCTTTCTCTCTCTTTCTCTCTCTCTCTCTCTCTCTCTCGCTCTTTCTACTTGCTTCGCATGCATGGCCTGTCAGAAGTGCATTTCTCGTTCATCTCCTCCTGTCTACCGTAAACGTGTACTACCTGTGTCCCAGCGAACGAAAAAATGAACACCTACGGTGTAGGGCTCGCATCGAATCGTTTAACGCGCCAAGAGACTCGAGATTACGTCCTTTTTTGCCTCCCGCAAGATTCGTTATAAACGATCGCGTAATTAGGGAGGAGGAGGAGGGAGGAGGTGTCGAAGGGTAGGAGAGAAGAAGAAAGGGAAAGAAAAATGAAAAGAGAAGGAATAGAAAGGGGAAGGAAGGGCTGGGGTAGGAATACCGAACTTCGATTGACCAGAAGGCTCAAAATTCCGATTTTTAATATTCCGAAAGTATGAGTTTTGTAATATTTATATTCGGAATTTTCTTCGGGTTCCGAATTTTTATATTATAATTATTTACAAAATTCCGAATTTTAATATTACAATTATTTACGAAATTCTGAATGTTAATATTACAATTATTTACAAAATTCCGAATTTTAATATTACAATTATTTACAAAATTCCGAATTTTAATATTACGATACTCGTAGTTTCGGAATATTAAAATTCGGAATTTTGAGCCTTTTGGTCAATGGAAGATCGATCGAAGCATCAGAGGACTGTTGTCCGGAGCAGGATAAAAAAATTTCACTTCCGGTCCCCTATGATCAGAGCTGTGTTCCACCATTCCCAAAAAAATTTCATGAATTCGTGAATTTGAGCACTTCGTGGTTCTGAGAGATCGTTCAGCGGAGTCGAAAACGTTGAGGACAATTTTGAAAATCGATTTTGTAAATTACGCAATTTGCAATTGTTTCTCACTCCAAATTTTACTAGCAATCACGTAATATCGAAATTTGCACCGTTTTCCCACAATAAAAAAACTCATTGCTGCAAATCGTTTACGCTTCTTTTAGTCGTACGTCGTCACGTTCACGACAAAAACTAGTCCGCCTACGACGCCTACGAATTATTTTCCATAAATTCAGCGCATCAATCGCTCAAATCGATTCTCAAATCCTCCAAGTTGGCTTGCTTCGTATATTCGATGAAAAGTCGTTTCATCAACTGGGTGTCGAAAATTGGCTTTTTAATTTTCAGATTATGTAAAATTTCGATGCAAAATTTTTTTTGAAATAATCGCTAACTCTTGGTCTTTCAGAAAAGTATCGAATCGTTGTTTATAATAGCGTATTTTTTTCCTAATTTTTGATTTTAGGCAAAAAGGAAATTCTTGAGAAAACATAAAAACATCAATATCTCAATAACCATCAATTTTCGACCCCCAGTTGATGGGACATTTTTTGTTGCAAATAACCTCTACTATAACCCCTTTGAAGAAATAGGTCGAATTTTGGGTCACCCTGTATATATATATATATATATAATTCTTATATACATAGCTATAGCACTTTTCGCGATCTCTCGTCATCAAAACTCTGACTGGCAAATCTCCCTTCGTTCGTCTATAATACCCACCGTTTAAATATATACATATAGCGCGTTCCCCTGTCCCGGCTGTATACACGGTGCACACATCCCTCGCGATCTCCCTCCGGAGCAGTCCCATAGAAAAATAATGTTGTGTGCACAGCCACACAGCCTCCTCTCTCCCTTCGCGTTTCCTTCACGACGTGCCCAGCCTTTCGACAAACTTCCTCGCATCTTTGTGCATTATACAGGAGCACGCATATATATACACATATATACGTATACGTATGGATGGTTGATAATAGACGGGAGAGTGAGAGTCACTGTACGCTTAATGTCCGGGATTCTTGAAGTTTCGTTCGTTCGCGATGAATTTGCACGTCGATTCTTTCGGTATATCAGCACGATTTCTGATATTTCGATCTGTCTTTTCATCTCTGGAGTGAGATCCTCTCCGTCTTTGTCTCGTTTTTTATATATATGGCAAAAATCGTAATGGCGGGAAATACCGATAGAGTCACGTGAATATCATGATATTAGTTATTACGAGTATGATTATGATGATAATGATGATTATGGTAATTAAGGTTATGATTATAAGAATCGTGATAATTATAATTATGATTATTATGATTGTGGTAATTATGATTATGATTATTATAATTATGGTAATTATGATTGTGATTATTGTAATTATGGTAATTATAATTGTGATAATTATGATTATGATGCAACTTAAAAATGAATTTTCAAGTTTAAATGAATTTTTGTTTTTTATCGGATACTTTTACTCGCACGGGATGACGATCGTCATCTTTCCATTCGCTTCGAATTTGCTCGCCCGAACAAAGATTGAGAATTTAATACTGTTTGCCGAAGCAACAACTATGACGTCGTCGAGTGAGAGCTCGGTGGTTTTCCTCCTTGACGCTTCCTGCCCCCGGCATTTTTATTTCTTGTTTTTTTCAACGTTTACTTCTCGTTAGAACGATATAAGCAGCGATTTCCATTGAAGTTTGAATCGTTCGAACTTAACGGAATTCCCTCTTATTGAAAAATTACTATTTTCATCGACACAAGCCTTCAAAATCGCTCAAACGTTTGCACGTATTGATATTGGAAAATCCACAACGACGAGACGAACAAAAAATGACATGTAAAAAGAATATTTCACAATTTTATTCAACTTAGTAAAAAGTCGAAAAAAAATTAAACCATAATATATTATATTAAATTATTATAAAAATAATATATTATATCATTATAAAAAATATCAATAAAATATATCATTATATTAATATTATTATTATTATTATGAAAAATAACATTAGGATGCACTGAATCAAACTTCGTCATCCATCGGAACAATCTCGTCTCAAAACTTCATCAGCAATCCATTTTATTAACCTCGACAAAAAATTCATCAACTCACCCAAAGTCACAACCTAATCTCGAAAAACCATTCGCTCAGCCCGATCTAAAAAACGCGAGCATATCCAAATTACAAAAAATAGTTGAAAATTAAAGTAGTGAGATAATTTCCATCTAATGTAGGTACTAGAGAGATAGCAGCTGTCCCTTACACCCCCTGTCCTTCGAGCTTCCCCTAACCCCCCTATCCCCCGTCTCAGCCCTTGTCTTTTTTTTTAGCCTCATTCTCGTTGTCTTTTCATTCTCGATCCTCCCCTCTTTTTGCCCATCGTTTCTCCATCCATTTATATCTATATATATATATATATATATATATATACGAATCGTCGCTTGTGCAACAGTAACGATAATAATAACAACGCGCCGTTAACAATGCCAGGAGTGGCTGGCTTGCAACAATGGACGTTCAGGAGAGGGGGCTGGGTGGTGAGGGAGGCAGGGGGCTGCACTTAGAGTAACAATGCGACGGTAAAATGGAGGACCGCATCTGTGTCCCGAGTACTTATATATAGATACATACCCATGCTACATACGTAAATATATATGTATACGTATATATATATATCTAGCAACACGTACAATGACCCATACGATGACGAAGAGGACTGGAAGTTCGAAAAATGCAATGGCACTTCGGACATAACGTACAGGAAGGAATCGTGTTGTTGCGGACCCGTGTGATCGCGGCTGTCGTTTGGGTTTGTGCGTATGCGACTACTTAAAAATGCAAAGCTCGAAATCGCGGACGCTGTTGAGGCGCGTGTCTGCTCTAGTCGAGGATGAAATTCTACGTGAAATTATTCATCCACGCCTCGCTCGTACCGAGCGTACGAGCGCCTCTTCAACATGTCGAAATCGTATGGCCGCGGCTGTATAAACTCGACTATGGGAAGGTCTGCACCTCAAATAAAACTATAGGTATCGTTGTATGGGGAATGCGTACGATGGATTGCAACAGTATTGCAAAGCAAAATTAGCGCACCGCTGTATTCCCCGTTATGAGACCTCTCATGAGTGCAGTTGTTTGTGTGTGTGTGTGTGTGTGTGTGTGTATAGTGCTTATACATGCGGGCAAATCGCTTCGAGAGTCCAAACTCTAGACTTGTCATTACCGTATGAGCAAACACGCTGATCATCCGTCAGCCGGATTTGTACGTTTGTAATGAGTATGGTGGGTATAATAGTGTGTATGGAGCGTTCTTCTTTTTAATCTACAATAAAACGACGTTTTTCTGTTTTTTTTTCTGTTTTTTTTTTTTTTTTTTTTTGTTTTTTTTTTTGTTTTTTTTTTTTTTTTTTTTTTTTTTTTTTTTGGTTTTTGAACTACACATAATTGTGACTTCTGTGGGATTAAAAATAAAATGTTGCTTCTGTGTTTTCATTAGGACTAATTGAAGTTTCCTTTCCGGCTAAGAAGTCGTTTTTAACGTCGTTTTTTTTTTAAATAGTGTGACATAGTGGCCTTTTTCTGTGGAGACCACATTTCGGTTTATCACTCTGTTACGGCATTCTACGGAAAACAAACGTATAAAATATGCTGGTTGGAGGAAATGAAAAATTACATAATATTGATAGATAAGGAAATATGGACGTTTATTCGAAACGAATTAAAAAACCGTAAATATCAATACTCAAACGAGATGCCATAATAAGACGAAGAACAGAGTAGCGTAGGTTAAAAAGAAGAACGATCCGTATATAATAATTATCATTGTCGTTATCATCAACATCATCGTCGTTATCATCATTCTGAGAATGATAATAATAATTATTGTTATTGTAATAATGTTAATAATTATTCAGAATTACTTATTCATTATTATGAATAATAATTATTCTTTAATTAGTTATCTAAGATTATGACGTAATAATGATTCATCAATAATTATTACAGTGTAATATTATACTATTATTATCATTAACAATATTATATTATTGAATTAATATATAAGAAAACATTCTTTTCACTATTTTTACAACGTTTTCTGCAGCGTACGACTTTTTAGTCTTTTTTATGTTGCCTACTTTTGCTTTGGAAATTTTGAATACCAATTAGGTGTTATTTGGACAAACCGAATAAGTTTTTTCGACATCTGATATTTAATGGCTCATTTTGATGAAATTTACTTTTTAAATTTTCGATCAAAGGACTCAACGGTTCACTCTATAACAATTGACCCAAGAATGGAATAAACGAACGCAGCGACAAGAGAAAAATATAAAAAATGTTTTGACTAGGAAAATAAAAAGCGAGGTCTCTAGATTTTCATTTTTGATGTGACCTCTCGAACAGCCCATTTATATCTACAGTAATGTCCATATACTTGGCCCTGTACTGTCCTCCAAGTGCCCTTTGACATCGATGGCTCATTAATTCAAAATTTTCGAGCTCTTCGTTTTTCTCCTTGTGTCGAGGGTGAAGTCATATCTGCATATACGTGTACATTGAAGATTAGCATGATTGAAATTTTTGCGAGAAACACTTTTGATGCGCTAATGTGGCTGGTTTGCTGCGTCGACGGAAGACAAGCCGTTTCGCGATTCCTGAATCGTAATTAAATTATGCCTGAGTACTCTCGTCACTCCATTGCACAACGTTACATACGAGGGGAATAATTATATCTGCGTTACGTTGGCTATCGATATACGTGACTGTTTTGGGGACGGCCCGGAATCTGTTTTTTTTTCTACGAATCATTCATTTAAAAAAAGGATTGTCCAAAACCCAAAAAAATCTTTATTCGAAAGTGTTTATATTTAGAGAAAGGTTATTTCGAGGACATATTAGTTTACGTAATGTTGACTCCGAGGACAATCGGCTTCTGGATATTGGATTTGAGAATTTGAAAATTGAAAAAGTTTCGTGGCTGTAGTTGGTTTATTCGGCGTTCCTGCTTTTCATCACTTTTCTCGTCGCATTCTCGAAAGCCTGCTCGCGTAACAATTCCCAAATAGCGGATTTTCAGCTTCGAAAAATATATTTGGAATCACACACGTGTTATGATTTATCGAAAAGCGGTGGACGCGAGATTCGTTGACCGTGTTCGCAATTGACGAGCATTCAAGTCACCCGCGCTACCTAGACGGTACGCGTTTCACGATGATACAAATTCTTGACGAAATTAGTAGGGAGATAAAACTTGGTCGTTTGGGTCTTCGTAAGTTTTTGGAATACCGTCGATTTCAGGAAAAGTATGTGAGCTAATGTTTGAATTGTTGTAACGTAACGAAAAATCTTTCGGTATCTCATTGTCGTTGTCGAAAAGTATATTTTTTTGTCGAGTCGAATTTTGGTATTGACTGTTGATTACTCAATGAGAACGTTACAAAAAAAAAACATCATTTTCGTCGCTTAAATCTGACTGAGGAATTTTAAGAAATAAAAAAAAAGCTAAAGTACACGAAACTTCATTTTTATTCCGTCAATTTCTTAATTTTCCTTATCAAGAAACGTCCGTCAAAATGTATGCTGTAATAGTATGATAAAAATTCTGAAAAGTGTACAATTTCGAAATTTCTAAATCGCCCCAGCAATAAAAAAAGTGATAATAAATTCAATTACTCAAAGCGACGATTAGCGCAGTTTTGCAAAGCAGGAAGAGCTCTATTCTAATAAACATTAATACTTTATCGAACAGAAAAAAAATCATAAAACAAAAGAAAACACTACCAAATTATTTCCCAACTAAATATAAAATTTGTCTTTGAAACAAACCTAAACGAGTATATCACACGAGTCAACCATAAACTTCGTAACTTAGTAAAAAAAACTTGATGGAAATCCACCAATGTTGAAACTTTGAACGAGCGAGATTTGAAAATTGGCGACCGAGAAAACGCGAGGGCGTCCAGGTTCGCGTGGGGAGACCACCGGGTCTCGTATAACGATTGTATTTCTGGTGGTCGCCCCTATCGAACCTCTCAAGCAGCAGCCTACCCGGACACCTATATGTACCTATACGCATCAGTGTGGTACGTCGAAAGATTGTTCGTGTTGGTGCAACTACTCGTATGTATTCGAGTAGTTGCTCCGAGTGGGTGGTCAAAGAGGGCGGTACGCGATATATACGCTGAAACTTGACGAATGAAATCGGAGCTCGGAATATACATCCTTGTGTGTCTGTACATGAGTTCTCGGCTGAAAGAGAGGGCTTCTCCTCGTTTCGTCTCCATTTGTCCCCGCAGAAGTGTTCGAGGGTTATTTCACGATATATGTAGTACACATCGAATACCATCGTTCGTATTATGTACATGGAAGCGAAATACTTGTGGTACCACCAACGCCTGGTACTTCACCAGACAAGATTGGTCTCTCTTCTACACCCGAAGGTTGAGCCTCCTCACATACAAGATTTGGTTTTAGATCTTTTTTTCTTTCCAACCCTAAAATCTGATCTTTGGTCTGTTCCATTTTTCGTATAGAGCCTGAAGTCTCCTTCCTCTTATCGACTAGAAATTGACATAGAAGTAGACATTTTTATACACGAATGGGAATCACCTTTCGTTTCTTCAAATTCTTCGAGTACTCGCTCATTACTAAAGCTTAAAGCAAAAACGAAAACCATTGTTGGAGTTTTCATTAAAAGATCTCAGAGTCCACTCGCAAGCTGTCGTTAGGTCAGCCCTGGCATTGTCAGCTTTTATGCGGAGCTGGAATTCTCGTGGCTAAACTCAGTGCGATGATATACAAAAGAATGATAAACCGAGTTAGCCTTTGCTTTGCTGGTCTTTGTAGGATCAAGTCAAAAAGTATGACGTTGAAGTTCGCGACATTCCAAAATGATTTTCATTCACTGATTTACGATTAGAATATGTGCAATCAGATTTTTTATAACGATGAACGTAACAAATTGGGCAAATTTTTTGTTGTATTTAGATGATGCAAACTTCAAGTCCAAAAGGTGCTTGTTGAGAAATCTTTTGTGAAGAAGAATTAACTACAAGCTTGGGGCTGCGTTTTTATTCCTTGAATTTTCTTTTAAAGAAATAATATAGAGAATGTGCTGAAATGAGTTATTTTTTAAGTTAAATCCGGAATAATTTGTTTTTAAACGTTTAAAATCCGGAGTGACATTTGTTATAAGAGTGTCATTGTTTTTCTTAAAGGATAAAGCAATTATAATTGTTACTCGAAAAAATCATCCCTTGAGGAGCCGAAAAGAGCAACGGTAATTTTGAGATTCACGAGAACGAAGTCACGGGTGAAATTCATCTACGGCGTCTATGTGCCATTTCCCCTGAAACCTTCATTTGCAGTTTGAAGTGATTCGTGACGCATCCCTGGATAAAGTGGAAATGCCTATTTGAATGAGATTGGAACTTTTTACATACGGATAAGCTTGATATGTATACGTTTACTGCGGGGAATAGAGAACGGAGCGCCATTTTGAAAATGCCGTTTAGCAGAGACTGATTGCAATCAGTTGCTCTCTTCGCTCGACTTCCGCGAGAGTTTCCGTTACACATGGATCGATTCGCGGACTGCGAACTCCGAAGGGTGCGATTCTTCAACCGAGGCCGCATCTCGCAAAACTCGAACGATAATCGGCGCCGAAGTTCTGGTTTTCTTCGAGCTGAGAATCTGTCGATTCCGAGGGAGAAACTGAGACTCTCATTCGCCCACAAAAAACCGCCACTTCTTTCCATTCCCCGAGTACTTTGCGTGAGAGGCCTCTTCCCCACTTTACAGTTTTCCAATGACTCGTGAATTACTGGCGTAGCTCCGAACTGTACGGGTCATCGACACAAGCTGTTTACCCTCGAGCCATTCAGACACATTCGTTGGCGAAAGCCATTTTCGGAGGGTCTTGACCAATAGCTAGATGGGTGACCGTTTATTGAGGATCCACATATCCAGATAACAAGGAATATCCTAAAAGTGACAATTACTGGTACAGAATAGGATTCGAGCAATTCCGGTTTTTCGTATGGTCCAGAACTGGCCTGCCTCTTCCGATTCATCTAACTAAGCTCTTTCATGAAATAGACCAAGAGTATCACTAAATCTTATTACTTATTCCAAGCTACCTCGAAATAAGTAGAAATAATGTTCAAGGTCATATTTTCTAAATCAATGCAGAATCTCTATCATTGGCTGATGGATTTTACTTGAAGAACTCTGTGAAATTGGAAGAGACTGTAGTGCACTAGAGATCGTAACGCGATCCTGCGAGGGAGACCATTCGATTATTATTCGGCGTGTGTATGGTGATTCTCTCACTGTAAGTCGCTTCGGCGATAGACAAATGGCTCAATTCCATAGTAGACGGTATTATCAGTTGAGCCTAGTAGACGCAAAGCTTAGAGACGCAAACTCGTCGACGTATCTACGAATGCGTTATAATCGTGTATATACGTCGAGTAAATTTGCAAAACGAGCATGGTGAGTGACACTTGGAGTGATTACGGTTCGCGTGTTGGAGAAGCAAGAGAAAGAGAGAGAGAGAGCGAATGTTGAGCGAATGTTGAGCGAATGTCACAGACAAACGGTAAGAGACGTACCGACAGACGAGACGAGGGGCCGAGACCCTGATGCACGAATGCAGGATGCGGCCAATGAGCTCCGCCAACAATTATTTATTGTTGCCAGACTTCGCATACGAGAGAGCAGTTCCATACATTTGATCACTCCTCATCTGGTACAATGAGTATTTTAGGTTCTCTCTCGGGAAGCCACTCTCGGTCGTGCTCGTCAAAGCGACCGCGCTGATGAAATCCAGGCGATTGAATACTAACGTATATCGCAATTCGCAATTATTTCGTCGAGGTTAATATCGTCGAGTCTTCAACAGCGAAAATCAATTCGTGTATTGCTACGGGTATGGAATGTCGAGGATACTCTCGAGTATCTTCGATCGGAACGACCAATCGATACGATTGGACGTCTGACGTGTGCGCATGAGGAAACGAAAATCATTATTTTTCAATTTCTCTATTTCTTTTTCAATATAATCGTAATTAAAATACCTCAATAATTATACAAATCTTTATTGTGATAATATAGAATTCAAATAGAAAAAAAAAATATGTCGCCTAATAATAGATTTAAGGAAATAAAAAAATGAGAAAATAAATTTCGTTGCGTCGCAACGATGCGAACTTCAGGTCCATGTTTATTGGGTAGGTATGTACCAATCGATCCTAATACGCCACCGTCCTGTTCTACGCTAATTAATCAGTTTTCGATAATTGATCCTTCATCCAAAACTCCGTATCCAATATCACATGAATTATCGTTAACAGCCTTCCGGAGTTTCGAATCGATTGATTTATTTATTCGATTTCGTGAATTAGTAATGAATCGGTTTTTCGATGTTTGGCTATGATTAATTGTGGATTGTATTTTAGTTATTTCGTTCAGGGATGGATTGATAGGAAGGGTTTATCATAATTATCATAAGTTGAGTTTCCTCTGGATCCGATTATCAATAAAACTATAATTTGCTTTTTGGTACCTGGGTCGTTCTTCTTTTTAACCTATAATAGTCTGTCCTTCGTCTTATGGCATCTCGTTGGAGTATTGATATTTACGTTACGTTTTTCATTCGTTTCGAATAAACGTCTATATTTTCTTATCTATTAATATTATGGAATTTTTCATTTTCTCTAACCAGCATATTTTATACGTTTGTTTTCCGTAGAATGCCGTGACAGAGTGGTAAACCGAAATGTGGTCTCTACAGAAAAAGG
>JAPYZJ010001126.1:0-44370 GCA_030522765.1 Ophioninae sp. B BG-2022a | reverse complement strand
TCTCGACGAACCGTCACCGTTTACTCTTTCGTATTTGTTATTTCTAGTGAAACGCGCGACTCGCAACCTCCCGCGAGGTTATATCCACAAGCGGGATAATTACTGAAGTGTTTTTGGGACACTGGATCGGGGGTGGCTATCGTTGCCGAACTAAAACTCAACGTACCGTCGGAACCCCGCCAAAAACGAACAAATCCCGTGGAAACTCGTAAAACGCGATAATTGCTCGTTAGAATTTCGAGGCGACGTGACAAAGACGCGAGCGTGTGCGCGAAGGAGATAAATCCACGATTCGGAAAATGTACGAACGTCTGTGTTTCGAAATACGACTGCGATACAAAAAATAAAAACCAAAAAAAATCAATAAAAAATAAAAATATATTTATCAGGCTGGATCAATAGTTTCCTATTCCTTCTATTTTTAAAATAATTCATTAATTGTTTTCCTCTTCTTTGTTCTATTTTTTAAATTAATTAATTAATTTTTTATTCTCTTCGCTTCGAATTAATTAATCAATTAATCGTTTTCTTTTTTCTCTTTTATTTTTATCAATTAATCAATCATTTGTTTCATGTTTTCTTTTTATTAAATTTTATTCTTTCTTGCTTTTTAATATTCCGGCTGTTTAAAAAGGGGTCGATAGTACGAACTCGATTAACGCGAAGTATACGAAGGGGCAATTTTGTACAATCAACATGTGTATATGATACGACGGATAAGGTAGATACCGCGATAAGGGTGGAAGCGCGCAACGCTCCGATGTCGTTGGAGCAAATCGTAGAGCGTTACGATCACGAGACCGCCGTTAATTCGAGGGACTGAGGGTGTGATGTACGTGTGCTGATGCGTCGCGGGCACATACTTAATTACCGGTTGGGCGTGAGAGATTCACAAATTGTCCCGGACTCGGGAACATACAAATGTCGGATAGTGGGCTGGGTGACCGCGAGACAAAATTGACAGCAATAAAGATCACTATGGGTTGGCTATGGATTGTCATGTTTGTTGAGTAGTTAAATATTTATCGAACGAAGCTGTTATCGCGTATGAATCAGTGCCAAGAAATACGGAATTCACACGAAATTATAGGAATTCATTGATAGTTCGATTGACCCAATACATTTATTTGTTTATAAAATCATGCGATTAATGAAATACAAAAAATAAAGAAAAAGCAACAAAAAAAATCGAAAGCAACACTTAATAATAATAATAATAATAATAATAATAATAATAATAATAGTAATAATACTGCAACGACAAATAATTCGACAAAATGGTTGTAAATTGTTGTGATCCTTTCGATATCTATACGAACGATTTTTTATAAAGTGCGCGAATTTTGGGAGATCAAAAAGCTCATCGGGTTTGAGGAAAAAATCGTCAAAATTGGTACGAAAACGACAAGCGGCAAGAGGCGGCGAAGCCTCCCGCCGCATAGACAATATCGTAAGTATATCTGAAGTATTTTCAATAATTCTTTTTAACTTTATGCCTGGTAGCATATATTCTTTGGAAAATTTATAAATTTCGATTTTTCAGTTTCAGTTTTGCGATTTATAAATTACAATTTTTTAATTTTCAGTTATTAAATATTATTTTCTCAATTTCAATTTTTCAATTTGAGTTATTCAATGTCAATTTTGTATTCAAAACTCAAATAAGTATTTCGCTTTCTTAGAAACATAAAAACACTGTCGATTTGAATAATCAATGCTAATTGTAAAGAAAATTGAATGTAATTAAAGTTTCAATAAATTATTTAATTTACAAAACTGAGTTTCAAATCAACGCAGCAAAATTAATTTTTTCAAAGTCATTGATAAAACATTTTTCCAAACAAGTAATTTTTTCAAAAGTCAACTTTTTTTAAAGCGATTATATTTGAGGCTCTATATCGGAAGGTTATCGAAAATCTGTTAAAGGGAAATATTTTTTTCGACAACGAACGCGACCATTTTTCGACTAGATTTTCTAGGTTTATAGGAAAATAGAGTACAGCAACGTAGGATGGAACCATGAATGGATTGTGGTTAGCGCAGAGAAAATCAATCTCTGATAAGGATGGCGGAGAATTCATATCCTCTCTGTATCGCTAGAATTCGTACGTCCGTATGGGTAATTCCCCGACTAATTTCCGATGGGGATTGAGAGACTGCGAAACTCGATCGAGCTGACGAGTTATCCAATGACATTACACAGTGCGAATGATACTTCGAATGCAAAAAAGCATCGACAATGAAATTGTTCATTTATTACGCGATTGTTCAATATTTTTCGTTTTGCCCGATATTTCCAGCAACAATGATTACAAGCTGCATTAATAATCAGTAAGTAATCAATATAAATTAAAATTTGAAAGAAATTGTGGAATAAAAAAAAGTCTAGAGAGATTTTTAGAATGTCCGTAAAAAAAGGTTTTTTATAAAACTGCGTTTTATGACTCGTCCGCGATTGTTCAATATTTTCCGTTCTGTCCGATATTTTTCGCAACAAATAATTACAAAATGCGTTATCAATCAGTATACAATCAATATAAATTACGAAATAAAAAAAAATGAGAAATTCAAAAAGTTCAGAGAGAAAAAAGTTCAGAGTAAAAAAAAAAGGTTTTTTCATGATACCGCGTTTGTTGGGTCGTAAAAGAGTAAAAACGTGGAAAACTTGGATGTAAAGAGTCCATTTGTCCAAATTGGGGTCTCTAAGTCGTTGATGTATTTACCACGGGGCAAAATAAAACAAGAAAGAAGTTAGCAGCGAAGTTGGATATTTGGAGGGTCTAACGTGACCCCAAAGTGGGCGAAATGGTCCATACGCCACCTTGGAGAAACTCACTAAGCCCTCGGGACGTAGAAGCTCCTAATACACAGCCTCGATCACCAACCAACCGAGAACCTGATGGGATCGAATCCACGCTCCACTCGAAAGGGTCATTTGAAGCGGGCCTCTCGCTTCGCGGCAATATCACTGCCAGCTATCGAATTTCCCTCATACCAGCTGAGTTGTTGCACAGCTGATAAGATGTCTCCGTATAGCCGATTGGTTGTATCGTCCCGTTATTCACGGAATTCCGAATCTCCAGTCGAACGCAATGGATTACGAGATATGTGTGTCATCAAATTGCTTCGACCGATTAATTGAAGATAGCTCGTTAATTGCTGATGGCCTTTGTCAAATATGCGTAATTAATAGTTACCGTCGATAAGCAAAAGGGACCAAAAGTTGATATATTATATATATTGTTATACATATATTGTTTATAAGCAAGTTGAAAAATAGAAGAACCTCGAGAAATTTCATTGGAAAATCAAAAAGATGTTAAACCGCTGCAGGCTCGAGAAATAATAATAAACGTGTCAAAACGAAGATATTGTTGTAAAGTAAGTTGTCACTGTTTGGTACGAACATTGCTGGAATCAAATTTTCGATCTGTTTTTCCATAGTCGTTGCTTCGATAAACCAAGGTTAAACCACCGGCGAATCGTCAAAAATAAATCATGAATTTACGAGTCTATGTTATGTTGTACACGATTATGTCTTACGAATATATAATTTAGGAATAAATTATCACTTGAAATTGTTAATTCTTCACTTTCAATAATAATTGAAGTGAAATTCGGCGATTTTGAATAATTCTCCATTTTTATAATTAAGTGAGAAATATAGAATAATAAACGTGTCATTATTCAATGAAGAACTACAGAACCTCAATTTTTAAGAACTTTGACGATTTTTTAATATCCATCTAGCAATTCTTGAAAGCCCTTCATGAAGGAGCGATTGCGACAGGGATATGGCAATTGGGGTGTATTTTCATGCAGAGGTTCCAATTTTCAATACCGCGGGTTATTAATTCAGTGAGTTGATTAAATTCCGCATTGATACCGAGAGCCGCTCAATGCATCGTTAATTCAGTTCAAAGATCCACTGAAACGGTTAATTAATAGCTAGAATATTAATATTCCTTTCAAATTGAAAATGATGAATTTTACATTCAGCAGCAAGAAATAAACGACCAAAAATGAGTCGTAATATAAAATTAATACATTTAAAGCTCTGTCATAAAAATACGAGGTTTGTATTAAAAAAAATAAGCTGTCTTTTTAAAGTTCGGGGTCTACGTTTGGTTGTCCATTTGTTTAATGTTGGCACATGTGTCCTCAAAGTCTGTTGACGTTATCAGCCATTTAACATATTTAGTTTATTTTCAATAGATACAAAAGCTATACACGTCTTTTGATGTGCTTGGCGATTTGTTTGCTATCAAAAACGATAATGCATCTGGTCAAGCATCGTTGCTTCTTCTTGATGTTTTTTTGGGCAAAAACAAAAGCCTAATGCTGCCTCAGCCATCGTATTTACCGGACTTGGCCCCGCGACGTTTTTTCTATTCCCAAAACTGAAAAGAGCCATGAAAGGATTTGTCACGATTGAGGAAAAGAGCGGATCACTGGGTGAGCTCGATGTCATACCAAATAGCGAATATCAGAAGTGCTTCGAGGCTTGAAAAAAGCCCTGGTGTATCACATCTGAGAGGGATTACTACGAAGATCACAAAATAGATATCGATGAATAAACAAACAAAAAAATTCGAAAAAAGAAAAAGATATATCGCAAAATAAAAATAAAATGCCACCTTATTTTACAAACAAATTTGATAAACGAAAAAAGAGTGCGGTGACCGTTTTCGTATATTTGAAATTCAGTGCTTACATGGCCATTGAAACGTTCGTAAAAAAAAAAAGCCTTGAAAAGTAAAGTGACGGGAAATGGCCGAGATGGAGTGAACAATTGTATTAGATTGCGTCAATAGTCGAGAAGGTACTTCATAACTTGTCGGGACTCTCGGACACGAGATCTCTTCTCGCATGAAATATAGGCGGGCATCCTAGCGAAATACATAAACGAGAATAGCACGAAGCGATTCTTCGAGCGTTCGATACGCCAGCATTGAAATATATAAAACCAGAATAGTCAGTGAGAAGTTTATTGACCCAATCCTCCGATACATACGTCACCTATACAAGCAACATATTATTATTGAAGATTCAAGGCAGGATTTTCGGCAAAGCACAGGCAAAGCTAATCTTGCACGAATATTGTGGAAAATCGAATATTGTACCTCAAGGGGCCAATATTAGGTTCGATCTTGAAGATTATATACGTCGACAGAATGAAAGAGAAGGAGAGCTATTTCTGTGACAAATCTAATATGTACCTAGCTGTCATCTGAACGAGATGAGAATGTTTTTCACCAAAACGCTATACGATATTATAGCTCAGGAATAAACCACCTCATCTGAGCCAGTTACGTATTGCCTCGTCTAAATAAATAAATATCAATAAATTGATCCAAATGTTTCACAGCTAAAATGCTGACGAAAAGTTGGACCTCCAGAAAAAATCACCGGAAAAAAAAACGTTTTTTTCAAGGGTACAAGAATTTTACGGAATTACTGAATAAATATAAATTACGTCAAATTTCTTAAAAATTCGAAGAATTATGATTGCTGATAGAATAATAATACACGAGTTATTTTCAAATTTTTCTATGAATTTAACACTTATGGGGAAAAAGGTTCTGCTTCGTGATTACAAAACGGAATTAAACCGCTGCAAATCCTGAAAATTTATCACGATTTAAAATCTTTTATTTGATAATTATTTTTTTAATAAAAATTAAATTGAATAATTGTTTTCATATAATAATGAATTACATAATTAAATACAAAATTTATTAAAATGTGAATTTATTTATTTCGTTTCGGAATTATTTTCTCGTACTTTCGTATCTATTTATTCGAATAACTTTGAAACGAAAACAATTGTTTTGGCAACATTTCAGAATCGCTGTACACTTAATTAAAAAGTTCTGAAATTCGTTTTTATCTTCCCGTTCGACTCCGGTGCACATCCTTATCTTGCCGGAATTCCAGTTTCACCTAACTACCGACTTTGCACAATTCTTTATTGTTGGTATATATTATTCAGACCGTATCTCTTGTTAGTTATTCCATGCTTGCACAACTCTGTAAATAGTCGAGTTTCTCGTGGATTGCAGCAGCATATTTACCCACAAGAATTACTCCTTGAAGGAATCGTCCATAAAAAAAAACCGGCATAACAATGTAAAAGGACTTTGAAAAGAGCACTTCTAACCGGAAATGCGAGGGTTGGTCTGTGCATATTGAGAAGTTTCATTCATATATATATATATGCAATATACGGTAAAAAATTTTACATATGAGGCCATTTCTGCCGGAGTTTGTACGTTCTGTGCATCTTCACGGTTTTCCAATGAGGTCAATTGAGCCACGAGCTCAATACCTTCACATTCATGGGATCCCTACTTCCACCTATTCGTTCTGGAATCTTGAGAAATAGAGAGATGCGAAGGAGCTTTTACTTCCGGAATTTGCATCTTATTCAATTTTTCGTCACAATTAAAAAAATGGAAGAATCCACCATGTGGCAAGAATGCATCATGGTAGGTTATTTAAAATTAAATTTAATTTAATCAATTTAATACTTCAACGAATTTGTGTTAATTAAGAATTGAGCATTATCTTCTTTAATCATTAATTGGTCTTTAATTGATTTTATAACATGAATTATTACTGTGTCAAAATTGAAAATCTTACATTAAAAAAAATGATATATCCTGTATTGTTACGTCAAGATGTATTGTTGAGAAATATCAGAACTCTGAGCAGCCAGAAAGTGGGCAAAACGTCGATTTTTCGTTTTGCATCTTCCAGAAAGTCAAATGAAAAGAAAAAAAAACAAGCTTGTAACTTGTCCAATTGGCTAATTTTCAAAATGTCAAATTTCCCTTCTTTATAATTCATAAACTGCGTATAAACAACAAATACTTAAAAAAGTAAAAAGCTCAACTCGGAATAGTAGAAAAAAATCCAATCTTCGAAAAAACAAGGGTCAATTGAAGCACCAAAAAAAAAAAACAAAAAAAAATACGTTGAAGGAAACCGTCCAAAAATGTCCAGTTTCTGTAAAAGTGCTTCTATTATTCGATTCATGAGTACGCCTTGTGCATGATGTTTGCCTAAATAAGAGTTGGCGACTTGATTGGCCAAGCGAAATCTGAGAGAAATCGGGTTAAGGATGTTCCTGCGTTATACGAATTGAACGACTAAGTGTTTAAAATTTGCATGAGCCTTCTTAACAATCGTACTCAAAACTGTGGGTAAAATTTGCGAAAGTTCGACCATCTAGAAATCGTGAAATTAGTTGTAAAAAATCGTCTTTTGAAACTTCCTATAAGACCTCGTGTTGAAGTTGCGATTTTTACAACTGAATATCTCGATTAGGTACCAAACGTTGAAACCTTATCAATTTTTTTGTACATTACAATATGACGCTCAAAAAGATAATTCACGTAATTTTTCAAACAACTATTTTCAAAAAATTACATCTGACGAGTATTTTATTACTTTGTACGTATCATTGTGATTATGGGGCAAGAACATCCTTAAGGGGGTGAAATTGTCAAGTGACGAAAAGGTTGAGAGAAACAACCCAAACAAACCCAAACAACAACGAAAGATCGAAGACGCGAAATCGGAAAGGATATACACGTGTGAGTATAGGGGTGTATCGTGGAGAGGGTTGAAGAGGATACAGAGGGAGAGACGAGGGTGGAGGGTACCCTGATATCTCTATTTCATATTCCAGGGTCAGTCGAGTCGCGGTTCCCGCGCGCGCAGGTTCAAACCGTCGGGGCTACTCTTGAAACTCGTTAGGAAATATTCGCTTTGGCACGTCGAACCTCACGAGTATCCGAGTTAATGAAAAAACTTTAATCAAACAAAAACTTTAATTTGGTAAAAAAAAAAAAAAGGAATAATCGTTAGTTTTTTTTAAATGGTTTTACGAATACACAAAAGTCCCGATACGTCAAGAACTTTGCATGAACGTACCAGGAGGCAAAGATTATGTGCTCCAATCTCAAATGGAGATTTCTTCGAGGAAACAATACCTAGGTGGAACAAAACTTGAACGTTATCTCATTATGGTTACTCGCTGAAAATTAAAACACATTGAAACAATACGAAAAACATAAAATAAATACGAAAAAAAAAAAACAAATTCCTTCACAAATTCGCAAACGACTAAAAATGTAGCCAAATATTATTAAAATTGTTATGTTTACATAATAAATGTTGCATCTGTCGAATAGATTGGAAACGCGATTAAAAAAAAAGTCGCGATTTGTGAATTGCTAAATTTTCGTCAAGCACGGTCTCTCTAAATGTTATTTCCGTTATAGTTATCGCACAAGTCGAAACGACACTCGCCAAAATTGAATACTTCAAAAGCCAACATTCGTCTTGAACAGTTTCCCCTTTGTCGACGAGCCATCTTTGTGGCGTTCCCTTTCACGCAAATAAAGTTCCCTAAGTGTACTGAAAACTGAAACGAAAGAGCGACCCGTGAATCCCCAGTGTTATCTATGCATTTTTATGAATTATTTCTGAGCGACACCTTAATTATATTTCAAGAGAAATACAGGTTCACTCAAAAAATTACTTTCAGAAGTTTCCCTGGTAAAACATTAATTCACTTAAAAAAAAATTGTTTTTTTTTCTATTATTATATGAAATTGAAAATAATCATTAAAACCAAAAAAAACAATTATTTTTTTGGTTTTAAGTGTAATTTTTTTGTTTTAAGTGTAAAATTAAATAATGATTTTTTTCAATTTCATTGATTTGGTTTTTTCGCAAAAAAACAATTGTTTTTTTTTTGTTTTGAGTGTACATTTCGAAGCCTAATAGGATGAAAACGTAAATCCTTGTCATTTTAATAGTATTTATCAATATGCTTTCATTTTCGTTTATTTATTTATTTATTTTATTTACTATTTAATTAATCGAATGATTTATTTATCGAATGTCGAAATTGTTCTTACGTGAATTATAAATAAACAGTCACATTTGATAAAAATAAAATGTATCAATACCAGTAACGTCACAATACCGTTAAATCTTCCCCATATTCGTAACATGCGTACACGTTTTGTAAATATTAATTATAATCGCTTAAATCCCGAGGAATTCAAGCAAATACTTGTCTCCGAACGTAGATCTGGATTTGGATTATCTGGAGAGACGCGGGGGTGAGGCCACTGGGAATGACAATGCTGACAGTGGGATCAAGGAAGAGGAAAGCCCCGCCGACACTCTCGACCGAGTGAAGGTGGTTTTCCTCGGTGCCCCGGGTGTCGGAAAATCAAGCATAATTAGAGTAAGTTTTACACGATATCTTACTTTTCAAAATCGAAAAAAAAAAAAAACTTAAAAATTGCTGTCAAGCTCGACAACCGAGTCTATTTATTCGAATCCCAACCTAATCAACAGCTCGATCCTCAATCTTGATGATAAATTATTTTTAGTAATTGCGAGAATTTCGTTCATTCAAATTGCTAAAACTTTTCTAAATTTCTATAATAACGAATGTATTTTTAAAAAATTTGTTTTTTTTTTATAAAAAAACTAGCAGTTTTCAATTTTTCAAGAGTTTTGACGATTTTTGAAACATCGATCCGGTAATGGCTTAAATTAGAAGCGAGTAAGTCTAAAATCGAAGTACATTAAGCGAGGATTTCATTTCTCTTGGAAATTCTTACCTTCCGATTCACCTCTCGATCACGCTCCGCGCTGACGTGACCTCCGTCTCATTTTCCCTTCGTCTGATGAGATTCCAAAGCTTATAGCTGAAACGACCAACGTTTCGCAAGAATCCCTCGAGAAAACTCATTTCCGCTGTCGGGAAGGAGTTCCGGTTATTTCCGTGCAACTTTTCCGCCAATAGCCATCACGATCCAGACTTATCCTGTACACGTATTGGAACAGCCAAAAGCCTTCTCCGGCAGAACTCCACCAGTGATCCAATACTACGGAAGGAGCAAAAGCGATAAGAATAGCAGTGTGATTTTATTATTGGCGTTTCTTTTTCTATCGATCGAAAGAAAAAAAAAAGTTGAAATGAATTTCCTACGTGAAAGTTCGTGGCTATCAGGGACATGGCACATGACGAACACGGAATAAATATTGCCTGAAGTCATTTATACGAAAAGAGTCCTCATTACTGAGACCTATAATTTGCGAACCTTTGCAAAAATAAAAAAGTCTATAAAAACAAAATATTTTTCATTATTTCAATTATTTTTGTTTATTATTAAATAGGGTTAAAATTAGAAACTCCTTGTACGAATACGAAATTGAAAAAAAATGTAAATGGGTCGTTCTTCTTTTTAACCTACAATAAAACCACGTTTTTCTGATTTTTTCGTTTTTGAACTACACACAATTGTGGCTTCTGTGGGATTTAAAAAAAAGTTGCTTCTGTGTTTTCATTAGGACTAATTAAAGTTTCCTTTCCGGCTAATAAAAATTCTTTTTTACCGTCGGTTTTTTAAAAAATAGCGTGACAGAGTGGCCTTTTTCTGTGGAGAGCACATTTCGGTTTACCACTCTGTCGGGGCATTCTACGGAAAACAAACGTATGAAATATGCTGGTTAGAGAAAATGAAAAATTACATAATATTAATAGATAAAAAAAATATGGACGTTTATTCGAAACGAATTAAAAAACCGTAAGTATGAATACTCCAATGAGATGCTATCATAAGAAGGACAGACTATTGTAGGTTAAAAAGAAGAACGCGCCAAATCCAGAAAACTATTCAAGACCTCAAATTTGCGACGGTTTTCTAAAATAAAAAAATTATACAAACAAAATCTCTTAAATTAATAGTATTATTTTTAATTATTATTAATTAGTATTATAGTTGGAAATTTCTTATATAAATACAAATTGTAATAATAATAAAATAAAACAAAGAATAGAATAAAAACAAACTATTCTCAATGATTATTAATTAACATTATAGTTAGTAATGTCTTATAGGAACAAGAATATGTAAAAAAAAATTTCGCGAGGACCAATGAGAAGGAAAGGCATTGGAAAGGAAAAATCGATTTTTATTTTTTTTTTTTGTATTTTTGTTTCAGCAATTCGTCTGGAGTGAATTCTTCGAGGATTACAGACCGACCGAGAAACGAGAAACTTTTTACCCGAGCGTCGTTCTCGCGGAGCGTCTTTACGAGCTTAAAATAACCGATCTTCCGACAATACCATATTTTCCGGTGAGCACGCATCTCGAATGGACGGATTTTCGGTACTTCGGACTGAGAAGCGCGACTGCCTACGTTCTCGTTTTCGATCTAAGCAATCAAGATACCTTTCAGGTAAATCGCACAACTGTTTACACTTCGACCAAGAATCATAACGTGCTAAAGGAATAAGCACGTTTGAAAAAGAGGATTCAGCAATTGGTTAGTTGCAAAATTGTTACGCGAAAATGAATGAAACATTTTGGAAAAATTTTTTATCGTTTGAGAAAGTTGCCTATGGTTGGGCCGCAATTGGGATTGAACTCAAAATTTCACGGTGTTCTTGTCAGAAAATGTTAATTCGCAGGTCAAAATTTCAATTTTAAAGTTAACATTTTTCTTTTCCGGTCAAAATATTAATTTCCAGATGCAAATTTTAATTCTCAAATAAAAATATCAATTTTCATGGTATTTTTGTCAAAAAATGTTAATTTGCAGGTCAAAATTTCAATTTTCAGGTCAACATTTTTCTTTTCCGGTCAAAATATTAATTTCCAGATCCAAATTTTAATCCTTAAATCAAAATATAAATCTTTAGGGTATTTTTGTCGAAAATATCAATTTGCAGGTCAAAATTTCAATTTTTAGGTCAACATTTTTATGTTCCGGTCAAAATATTAATTTCCAGATCAAAATTATAATTCTGAAGACAAAATTTCAATTTTCAACTGAAAATTCTAATTTTCTGGTAAAAATTTGTATTTCCAGGTCAAAAATGTAATTTTCACTGTTCCTATCTCAGACCTGACGATCTCGAACTTGGATCCTATGTTAATAACCAGAATTCATCATAGAGGCTGTTCCCAAAACGCTCGCTTTTGAATATTTATATAAAACTTAATTCCTGTGAAATAACATCGCGCCAGGAAGCTGTTCCTGCACCTCGTATAATTCAGGCCAAATTTGTGTGTATGTATATGTATTGTTCGAGTCGACGAGTGCACGGTGCGAGGCGATATTACGACGGGGCTCAGCTACCACTATTAGCTTATTCGTGGCTCAAGCTATCCTTTTGTCACATGCATAAATTTGTACAGCTTTGCCCAAAACTTGTGCAAAACTGTAAAAATGCTAAATACAAATCAGTGGAAATTCGCCGTAAAAAATATTTCTAAAAGATTGCAGATTTTTTAAAAACAAAACTAAAGCTAAACCTGCCCTTTTCAAATAACTTATCACTAAATTATGAGATTACTATTTTCCAAAGTCCAGAATGCCATTGTGCAAAGTACAAAGATAATTTTCAAAAATCGCCATTTTTGAAACGACGTACCGGGCACAAAAAAATCGTAAAAATAAAAATAAAGAAGCAAAATAAATCTGGGTTTATTTGCTTTAAAGAGTCACTTGGTGAATTGGTGTTTGATTTTTTTTCGCAGAGATATTCAATTTCTTATCCGAATAGAAAATATATAGGGTGTCCAATACTTTTGAGTAAGACTATATATTATATATTTATACAAACTCATGAATAAAAACATGAGCATGTATAAATCAATATACTAATAAATACACCAAGCGCTATGGAATTCCGCGTGATGAAATAATTCCACGAATGCAAAAATAATAACAAGCTTGAAAAAGATTTTAATGAATTTCCAAATATTATTTAACCTTTTTTTACTTTTTCTCAGAGTTTAAGAATTAATTTTCAATTTATTTTAAAGCAATTTATTTAATTGCATTTTATAAGAAATATCATCGGAAGCAGTTAAATACGTTTCAATTTTTTTATTGACGGGAAAAGATGGAAAAAATATGAAAGGAGTAAAACCACCCCTTAAAGTGAACGGTGTCAAGGGTAGATTACGAACTGTTACCAGCAAAAAAGTTGACTGCTTCAGTAAAATAAAAACGAAATTTTACTGCGGAGATATTAAAAAGGAAAAGAACAAACATACAGGAATTAATTAATTTTTATGTTTATTCTGGTTGGCTTCGCCCAGAATTCGAAAGGGGTTGATTTGATCAAATGTAACAGGGAATCCTTTGACGAGAGAATTAAATGAAAGTTCACCTATTTTTGTCGAGGACGGGCTTCGCTCGGTGAACCACCCCTCATACTTCGAGTTGCTTTTCACAATTTTTCTTTTTCCTCCATTTGAAACCCGTCTGCCGTTTCAATACACTTCTACGAGCCCCAACAAACTCGGACGAAATTAAATGCCGGTTCTGCCTGAACTTCTCTTTTTCAAAGGATCCATAGTGATCGTTTTTAAGTAATCGTTTTTTCCTCCTTTATTCACTGGAAACGATTGACAAAATGAATTAAATAGCGAAACACCAGAGGTTCACTTTAAGGGTTTGCTTGCACTTCTGAGATCATTTTTCTGCCGATAATAAATTAGAAATCAAAGTCAACGTTCTCGTTAGAAAATCCTCGTCTTTGATGTACCGTTGACTATCATAAAACAAGTAAATAATATAAAATGATCAAGTTTGAATAATTCAATATATAAAATATAAAATTAATTTCCAGTAGATTTCATTAAAGGATTTATTGGTGTGAAAAGTCACTTTTTATACATGAGGTTGAAGTTCGCAACGTTGCGAGGCAACGATAATCATTATTTTTTCATTTCTCTATTTCTCTTTCAATATAATCGTAATTAATATTAGAAATAAAAATATATCGCCAAATAATAGATTTGAGGAAATAAAAAAAATGAGAAAATAAATTTCGTTGCGACGCAACGATGCGAACTTCAAGTCCATTTTTATACGTAGTAAATGATATAAATTTCTTCAATGTACAAAATGTAATTTAAAATGCAGAATAACTTTGCAATCAACTTCCGTAAAATGTAGAAAAGATTTGCTGCATGTAAATAGTGACTTGTTATACAAAATAAATAATATAATATTATCACATTCAAATCCATTATTTTACGATATAAAATGAATTTCCAGTAGACATAATTGAAAGGTTTATTGGAGTGGAAAGTCACTTTTTATACGTAGTAAATAATATAAATTTCTTCAATGTAAAAAATTTAATAAAAAATGTAAAATAAATTTGCAACCAACTCCGGCAAAATATAGGAAAGGTTTGCCGTGAGTAAATAGTAACTTGTTATACACAATAAATAATATAATCTTATCACATTCAAATAAATTATTTTACGATTCAAAATTAATGTCTACTAAACTTAACGAAAATATAAGTACGGTTTATTTAGATAAGCTTTGACTGAATAAATCTAACGTAAAACGTTCCTCTACCTAAATCGAAAGGTGGAGTTTCACTAACCAGGCAATTCTGTTGCCCATGTAGATCGCACGACTCGGCGTATATATGTATCTTTGCCAATGGTTTAAAGCAAAATCGACGTTTGTTCAGTATATAAGGACACTGCGGGAGCAAATATACGAGGCACGAGACATGAGAGGAGTGCCTTTGTTGGTCGTCGGGAATAAGCAGGACAAACTGTCGAGCGCTGTTGCGGCCGGGAACCGATACAGGGACATCGTTAATCTCGTGAGGAAACACTGGCGTTGTGGATACGTTGAATGCAGCGCCCGATTTAACTGCAGAGTCGTCCAGGTACGTTTTTTACCCAAACATTTATTTTCCATCCCAATTTCCCCAATTTTAATACGCTTTTCGACATTTCAAATATTTTCTTTAAAAAGTTTAATAAATTTAATTACGCTCAAAGTAGAATTAACATGACGAAGAAATAAACTATATATTGTTTGTTTTTATGAAACGTGCTTGTACGAATTCAAATAATTGTAGCGGAAATTCGATTGCAAAATTACGAACAAAATTATTTGACAGCTGTCAAAGTATCCGGTTGGCTCAATTATTTCCAAATAATTACGAATAAGTATGTTGATAAGTAAGTTGATTGAAAAATCCTTCAGTCGTATATTTGCACGTACATCGACCAAGTTTTATAGCAAATTTCATCAACAATTATTAATAATTGGGAAAGTTATGAACAATCTCATAAAGAATTTTATAAACGTGAAGTCTTGAACGGTTAACTCCATTTTGACCGTCATTTCGATCGGAAATAAAAAAGAATTTTGTTTCTTAAAATTCATAACAATGACTAAAGCTTGACCGAGTTTGTTACATCATTGCATTTGATCGTTTTAATTTTTAAAACAGCCCTTCAATGGCCTCTTCAATTTGCATCGAGCAATGAACGATTTTTCGAAAATTTTGCGATATTCAAACCCCTTAAAGATGTTCTTGCACCATAATCACAACAGTATATGAAAAAGTAAATACAAAATCATCAGATACCATTTTTCCAAGACAATTGTTTGAAAATTCACGTGAATCTATTTGAGCGTCATATCATAAAATCTAAAAAATTTGAAAAGGTATCACCGTTAGGTAATCGAGATATTCAGTGATAAAAATGGCAACCTTAACGCGAGGTCGTATAGGAGGTTATGAAAAGAGACGATTTTTTTAAAACAAGTATCACAATTTCTAATTGATCAAACTTTCTCAAATTTGATCCGCAGTTGAGTATGATTGTTAAGACGGTTCATACAAAATTCAAACAATTGATCTGTAATTTCGTATAAAGCAAAAACATCCTTAAGTGACAAAAAAGTTTTACGTTTCAAAATTCTCGAAAATCTGACAACTCTCTTTGGCTCTTTGGGTCTTTGACAACTCGTGCATTATTCCAAAAAAAAAAAAAAAACAAAAAGGTATTTCGGGAGTTGATGAAGAGTATCCAAGCGGTGGAGGGTAGGCCACCGTCGCCAAGCCCGATGCCTTGCCAACCGATGAGATCGCATTCCCGTGATCCGAACGAAAAGTGCGTGCTTCTTTGACATCAGCAAGAACGAGGCAAGACTAAACCGGATTGTATCGACGAAACAAAAAACCGAAGAGGTCATGGAAGCGCGGAGCCTCGATGTAATCGTGCCAAGCTCGGAGTCGAGACGAACTTTATATTTTGCACGAAACAGCCACCTTGAAAGGGCCACTAAATTCATCACGATATTTTTCTCGATACGAAAGAGGCGAAAGAAAAGGTTTCATCGTCGCGTTCTACCCATTGTGTACATATTCGATAGAGAAACAAAGGGAAAAGGAAGGACGAACGATGTCTTTCCGTGTTAACATAACAAACAAACAAAAAAAAGCAAAAACAATTGAGAGCAAAAGTTCAAAGAAATACGACTGCAGGGAAGCAACGTAAAAGTATTGATTCGACCCTTGGATCGCCCGTAGTCTCGAATGACGTATTTCCATTCCAATGAGTATTTGCGATGAACGTGCAAAAAAAAAAAAAAAGAAATCTCGTTGAATTAGACTTTATCCTCGAAACGATTGCGTTTGTAATTTAGCTTTGACATGGTATTAATCTCCACTTTGTACACTTAATGTACCGTATCTACGGCCTAATAGAGACATATAAGCCAAAGGGCTTTGCCCAGCTCAAGCAATAGTACCTACGGTTATTTTGTACTTATAAAGAAAAGGGCTCCGCCGGTAATTAAGGGACTTCCATTAGTCGTTAGGCCTTAAGGAACTGTGAGAGCGTATGGGTCTTGGCAAAGTTGGCAATCTCCAGCGTTTATGCTGTAGACGCACCAAGGGTTCAGTGTCTAAAAAACGATTTCAATCATGCCCTTTTTTTCCCTCATCCCAAAATGTAAAATGTCTCGTCGATATTGTTTTTATAACTCTGAGAATTCTTCGTAATTCGAGAAAAATGATTTCGTTCGCGTACTCTTCGAATGGTTAAAAAGTATAGAAAAGTATTGGGTCAAAAGGCAATAAATCACGAAGCAAAAAACGTTACTTTTTCAAAAATTTATCTACGAACCGAGGAGCACGTTTTGGTGATTCGAAATAATTCAATTTTTCGTTTATCGATTAATAACGATTCAGGTACGCGACAACTGTAAAATTGACAAGCAAAATATTGATCAGGCAAACTTGTAACGTTGATGAAAAAAAGACGAAATTTTGGTCGATTTTTAAACACGAATAGAAGGCATTCTCAAAGTTCACTGCGATCTCGAGAATGCCCTGATCATGCACCCATGCGTCGTGATGATAATCATTCGTTCAATCAAAATTTATCGTCATTATCAAAAATTCCTCTGTATAAAAGGTGAGCGTAAATCAAGCCTTTTTGGAATGAAAAAATGTCTCAAAGCATAGGGTGAATTATCCAGACACAGTCCTGCCCCAATAATCAGCATTTTTCAAACTTTACATGTTAAACTGAATATTATGTTCCTGTTAAATTCTATAGCTCGTAATAAATTTCTTGCCGAAGTTTATTATCTCTAACTTTTCCCTCAACCCTATTTATATTTCCTGATCTTTTTTGTGTTCGTAGATCATTTCGTTTTTGAAATTTGAAAATAACTTTAAAATGCTGATTACAGGGTGTTTCACTCTGTATTTCGTGTAAAAGAGAACCTGTTGAATTGAATATTATCGAATATAGAGATAGCGAGTAACGGAGTCACGGAAGGATCTTCCGTTCGGTATAGCTCGATAGTAACGTAAAGGTGATTAAACATTTATTCGGATTAGACGCACAAACACACTTCGACGTGTGAAAAGGTGATGCAATACACGATACTTCGTAATCGTCCCAACATTCTTTTACTTTTCGGACGATGAACTCTCTCTGCGATAAACACGTATGCCAAAAAAAAAAAAAAGTCTCTGTATTATAATCTCACGTACCGTTGTATTCTCGCTATCGAAACTGCCTTCACGGAACATTTTTCACGACCGATGATTTTTTATGGCAAATGGTACATTTCTATGTCCGCGATGTATATTGGGCGAAGAGGATACTCGGCGTTGTTGAAAGAAGAAAAAAAAAAACAAAAAAAAAAAACAAAAAATATTCATCGACACGAGCTCATTATTTGTTTGTAAATAAATCGAAACTAAATTGAAACTAAACTTTCCGGCAGAACGATTTCACAATCGAGTATATTATTTGAAAATTATTTGTCGAGACAAATGTCATCAAAATGAATTATTCTTGTTTCCTTTTTTTGACGAAATCGGTCTCAACCGTTTGTGTTTTTTTGTTTAATTAAAAAACGACGAGGTTGCGGATGGTCTCGTGACCGCCGACAAAAAAAAAGGTTGACATTTATAACTGATGTGTAACGAGTAGTAATACATACGATATATTGTTGATGAAAAAAAAAAAAAAATATTGTACGAAGTATTATATACAAGGGTCGAGGTCTCTTGTTGATTTAATAAAAACCAAAGTAAAACCAACGAGTGCATCATTTTTTTCTCGCCTTTATCGGACTGGCTCGACCTCAAACTACGACCGTACAAAATATTCAAGCATACAAACAACCTCATTACGAGCGAAATTGAAAAGTCCAAAGTTTACAAATGCAAATCGTTCGCAAGATACTTTTTGTGGCTGGCGAGCGAAACGCAAAGTTTTCCGATTAGAAACGCAATTTCCATCGGCTAGTGGTCGTTTTCATCGCCGTGAAAGTGCGCAAATTAATTTTAGACGGGGTGAAAAGAAACGGACCGAAAAATATCATCGATTAAAATGAAAATGATACCAGGAAAAAATTATTGAAAAAAAAAAAATATATATATATATATATATATATATATTAGCGTCCGGAAACTCAGAATTTGGCTGAAAATGACTGTGGGCCATATCCTTAAAAATTTCATCTTGCATTCAAGGTATTACTGGATGGATATTGAAAAATTTCCAAAATTCTTGAAAACGTGAGGTTTAAGTAATTAGTTCTTGATAGAGTGATAATAGGCCAATTATTTTAGAATTTTTATTATTTTTTTAGAAAATATTCATTATAACCTAAAGTAGTATTTAATTATTAAAGTATTTCCCTTCATTTCACGGATGACATTCCGTCGTGGGACACCCTGTATAAATACATCTATATATATATATAAAACAAAAAAATGAAGCTGAGCATCAAGTTTGGCCAAAAAGTCAACCTTCCAAAATCTTTGAGCACTCGCGACGAACGTCACGCAAAATTTTTCGTAAACGTTCGTAAACCCCCGTCTACCAGCAAATCATGAGTTTGTTTTAATCGACAAAAATCGCTGAGCAAATGAAAAGAAAAACTGAAAAAAAAATCGCGTCGCAATCGGAATTGAAAGTTTTGGTTTGCTTCGATATTCGATATATCCGAGGACTATGCAACAGCTATCGCATCGTGGCTTTCAACGTTCGCTTCTCAATGGGCGCAGAGTTGCAAACGCAATATCAGGAAGTTACGGAACTGCCGGAGCGACCAACAATGGAATATCGTCCGTGATGTCTCATCTGGAAGCTGAACCCGCGAAGCGTCACGTGACCAAGGTTAGTACGAGAGACGCGTGATTCGATCAGTCTTAATTAGGCCGAGAAGGTACTTTTGATAATCGCAATGAGGGTGTAATAATCGCAAGCTGGGATGGATTATTGATCCGAGGTAACGAAGGTGAGCACTACGAGGGGTTCACCGAGCACAAGTGTCGATCTCAAGGACGCCGTGCGAGAGAAAATACCCCTTCATTACGATCTACTCAGAAAGTTCCGATCGCGACACGGGTCGAAGGTTATCAGCCAAATAACCGTCAACGACTTGTACGATGGCCTCAGAAACGTAAATACCTTGGCCAGGGAAACTTCGGAAATGGATCCACGAAACGGGGTGAATCAAAATTGCGAAAGTACCTTTCGTGCATTTGGAAAATTACCACCGAATAGACTATCAACGACAATATAAGATTCTTATCAACTGCTGAATAGAAATGTCCAAACTAACTTTTTAATCAAGTTTTGATTGGTGGAAAAAAAGGTCCTGTTTTTTAACTCGACCTCTCGTTCTCTATAATCTCGAGGAGGTTGAAGGCAGTGTTGGGCAAATTTTAATTGCAAGCACAATTAAAGATTAACAATTGATTCATTGGTAAATATAACCACAGCAATTAACAATTAGTCAATTGTAGTTGTGGAAAAATACAATTAGCACTTATTTAATTGTTAACTGTAGTAGTAACAATTAATAATTAATTAGATGTTAGTTGTGATTTACTACAATTAACAGTTAATTCATTTTCAATTGTTTTGTGAATTTTAATAAAAACTAACAATTAAAAAAAATATTGAATATGGATATTTTAATTATCATTATAAGTTAATTGTTAGTTTTAATTGTTTCATAAAACAACTAAAAAAGTTAATTGCAATTATTTTAATTGTGAGTTACAATTGGCATATGTTAAGCAAATTAATTTAATTGTAATTAATTTAATTGCAATTAACTTTTTTAGTTAATTAACAAGATAATTGACAAATTAATTGATTAATGCCCAACACTGGTTCAAGGATTTCACTCTGCTTTGAGAAGTATGAAAAGAGAGCCTATCCGTCCATCGACATCAAAGATCGAAACCATCTTTCAAAAATTCATATTTTCACTCAAAACATTTGCAACTTTTGTTTCTGTCCCCAGGCTACTTTGTGCAACTGTTTCCTAAGTAGATTGTCACAAAGTTTGATATTATTGAATTACGTGAAAATTTGATATCGTCAAATATCGGTTTTTTCTAAAATCTGTAATTTAGGTCCTAAAGCATAGTTAAGGGGTTATCGATAATTTATATTTAATTCTTTCAAGTCAAAAGCAACTTTCGTCCAGTCGGTGGTTAATTATCTCTACAAGGGAATTATTGCCAAGCTACAATATACAGCTTCGGAGTAAACCCAGAAACTTCAATCGTCTTTGTTTTCCTCATTTGTCTCGTATGTCCGATTGGCGATGTCAGCTCTGTTACAGAAACTTGACATTACCGGAAGTCCTCGCGCTCTTGCCGCGTCGAGGCAATGCACCGAGTCCGGAAGCCGTTTTCTGGTTACTCCTGACAGGAGATGTGCCGACCTACGAGCAGACGGCTTCTCTCGTGGCGGATTGGACATTGAGACGTCAGAGAAGGAAAAGTTGGTGGCACGAGGCTGAAGAGGGTTATTTCGTTGGTGGTATCTTCAGAGCTTTGCCCAAAAACGTGTCTCCTCTCGGTAAACTGTCAATAGCACTTGCGGCTCTCGATGCAACGGACGGAAACACGAAAAAAGTTGGTGGGAGAGGGACCACGAGCTACACCTATTGGGAAGTAAGTTTTGCTCTTGTAAATCCCATTTTCATCACTGATTCCTTCTGATTCCCAAAATAATCGATCAATTATCGATGGACTTTTTCTGCACACAGGAAAATGTCAAATCTGTTGCTTTTTGTCAACTCGTAATGGTCACATGGGGTATAGTGGACCCCACGTCGAAAACTTTTTCCTATTTGCGTTCTACTTGATTTATTGAGGCAAATCTTACACGAGTATTCTGTTTCATTTGGTGAAAAAACAATTAGAAAAAAAAGAACAAAAAAACGCAAATTTTCATTGAAAAATTCATAGACATTCTGATTTTTGGCATATGAAAAAAAAACCTACGCTATGTTACTCTTGAAATAGTATATTTTCAAGAAAAAAATATAATTTTATACGAAGAGCACTATTTGCTACCTGTAAGACAACTGACACTATTTTGACAATCGCCAACGATTAAATAGTGTTGGAGTAGGTTCAGACAACACACGACAGCAAAAGTTCGATTCTCAATCGACCTTTTCACGATATATCTCTGAAAAATTTGCATGGGGTCTGCTGGACCCCTAGTGACCATTACGGTTTGAGAAAACATTTTTTTAGAGAATGTTTGAAAACCCCTGATCAGCGCAACATCATTTTTAAGTGCCTGAACGAAAACAATGGCAAGCTACAATTCCGACGTTACGACTGACTAATCAAATAAGTAGATTCGAGACATCTTCACAGGTCATTGCAGTGATCGATATCTCGCCCATCTCCATATCCAATTTTCATAAACAACCACAGAAGAATATGTTTCGATAAATGAAAATAAGATAGGGGTACACGAGTATTCGAGCACACCCCGGGGCAAATCGATTTCCCGGTGGACGAGCAAGCTCGAGTAGATCACTTCAAAAATTAATTGGAGAGGGCTGCTCCCTTTTTACAACACGACCATTTCTGATATCAACGGGATTCGCGGGAAGAATCGAGTGCGAGTAGCGATGGATATTTCGAGAATTTTTTTTTCACTCGACATTTCGATCACGTCCCGTTGATGGCATGCACGATTGGAATGGAGAACATCGGGGAATTTGTGTGAACGTTACCGTGCTTTTGTCGCATGATATAAGCGAAAAAGCTGGGATTCGTTCGACCGAAATATTTATTCATTGCGTTCGGTTTTCGATTTAAATCGAGCCAGAGGCAAACTCACTGATGCAATTACCGCCATTGTGTAATTGGACTGTGCCTACGCAACGGAATTTCAATTCCGTAAATATTCCTACGAGAATAACCGCCATCGACATTCCAATTTTTAGAAGCATACATTTTTTGAACGACCTTATCATCATGAAAATTCTTACTCGGAGGTTTTTGGGATCGCTGATTACGAATCTGAAGTCAGATTTTCGAAATTCAAGATTGCGGATCCAGAATGGCCGATACCGAAAACTCTACGAGAATATCCATAAGATTTTGAAAATTTACTACAATTTTATAAATTGAATGCGAATGGAAAAAGATGGGAAAGTGGAGTTGGGATTCTTGTTGTGATTGTTCTAGAAATCGATGTTGAGCCAAAGAACAGTGAATTTTGAAAATCAATGAATCTTCCGAACTTATGTGTTCACGTCGGCTATTTTGTATCGACCATTTCGAATTACGCGAATCTAACATCAGCTTCGTAATCAGCGACTCCGAAAACCCCTGAGTACAAATTTTTATCAATCTTCTCGTAGAGTTACGTTTCGGTGTCGGCCATATTGGATCCGCAATCTCGAATTTTGAAAATCTGACTTCGGATTCGTAATCAGCGACCCCAAAAATCCTTACTCACCAAATTTCCAATTATTTTGTTGGATACTTTCTTCAAAAATAAATTCTTTCGAAAAAAAACCGTCATTTTTTTCAGTTTGTTTATAAATCTAATATTATAAACAATTATGCCAATTAGAGTGTACATGTTCTTACATTCCTCAAGTAACTGTAAAGTGCAAAAAACCGTATCTGAATAAGTTCAAACGTAAATAAATTAGAAATATTCATTTGAATCAAAGTGGTAACGTGGGTTAGCACCACGCATCTGAGGGTTAATTATTCAAATGTCAGCGATTGGGACGGGAATCCATCAAGATTTGTTGAGATATCGATCGCTCGCATTAGCGTGACGAAAAGCAAATTGCAAATACGTCATGCGGATAATACCAATGAACGCGAAAGTAGTAACGAAAAAAGGGCACCCTTGTGATATCAGCACACGTACGAGGAGGGAATGGAATTGCTAGCCAATCTCCCAGCGATAGTGGCACTCAGCAGAGACGCGGAGAGGATTCAAAGGAATCAAAGAAACGAAGGTGACTGGGTGGATTTTTTCCTCGACTGTTCCGGACTTTTGTCCGACACGATCGAGGAAAGGAAGAGAACTTCTGTCGCTGATTTCCTGCGACTGTACATAACCGCTAATGCGTGAGATTTCGTACTTGCTATTAGCCATTAATCAAGCTCTAGTTATGTTCTTTTTAATTAAAAAGTAGCATGATGCGGTTCGAAGCAAAGTATTTTTTGGATAAACTAAACATTTGGCGACTCGCCAATAGCTTCGTTATCAGAAAAAGTAAAGTTAAAAAAAACTAAAACCCGACTACTACAAAAAGTGATCTAAAAAGTACGAAACAAGAAAATATTTCACACAGAAATCAAGACATAGGTACAAAATGGTCAAGCTAAGCCCTGGTTGCATGCCTGTATACCATGTGGGTGCGGTGAACATGAATTATAATAATGGCATGCAACCACGGCCTACCTTGACCATTTTTGTACCTATGTCTTGATTTCTGTGTAAAATATTTTCTTCTTTCGTACTTTTTAGATCACTTTCTGTAGTAGTCGGGTTTTAGATTTTTTAACTTTATATTATTAATTTAATTTTTTAAGCATTGGTGGCAAGTTACAACTAAGTGTTATATATATATTTGAAAAATACTAGTAAATCCCTTTCTAATGATACCAAACACGATATGCTCATCTCAATTTATTTTTTTAATCTTGGGTTTTTTGCTCGCCAGAGGGCGCCACATTGGTTAATGTGACACGTCACCTAGCCTATGTTTAGGGAACTACTAAGATGCTTCTAACGACACCTCATTTGTCCAGTACTGACGAGTACTTTAGGAGCTATGGCGAAACAGATGAACATACATACACACATACATAGCCTGTGAAAAACATAACCCTCCTTTGGCTTTGCCGTAATCGGATAAAAAACGTAAAACGTCGAAAATGGGATTGAAAAAAAAAACTCGTACTCCAATGACGGACCTATCAGAAAAAATCTTCTGAGACTGTCCTTCAGAACTTGTCGTACACTTGACCGCTTTTTCATTGGGATCTGCAGTGACGAAGATGGAGGTACTCCGAGTACCCACGTGACACACATTCTGGCCGCTTGTCGTATGGAATTGAGTAAAACCCTGGCCTCTGGTGCACTGGTTCACTCCAACGTACCCGCAACCGGAACAATGCTCCAGGTATACAATTTGAGATCCCTAGATGGTTGCTCGTATCGAATCAAATAGCCAAATGGCGCTTCTCTAAGTTTTTCGTTTCACCAACGACAGTGCGCGGAATTTCAAGAAAATATTCGCAGTCATTTGGGTAGAGAGCCAACCGAAGAAGCACTCAAGGGTCTTCTGATAGCCTTTTTCGAAAAGGATCACGAAACGATAGGACACAAAGAGGGCGATTGCGATTCTCGTTACGCCGCCTTCTCAGACTTTGCCAGAGAGCACATGAGCGAAGACCCGGAAGTCAAGCTCTCCAGAGAAATCTCCAGAATTCTTTCATCAATGGCTAACTCATCGGAGAGGAATTTAAGCCCGGAGCAAACTTTCATCACAGCTCCAATGTTTCGAGTATTATGTTCTTCGATCTATCTTCCATAAAAAATCATTTTCTTGATTGGTCGAAAAGATCGTTCGTGGAATTGGTTATCCGCTAATCTATGATTTTGTCATTCAAGTTTTACGGCCTCAAGAACATGGAATTCAATCAAACGCTTTTATGGATGTCGCGTGCATTGGGAGTCGTCGCTTCAACGATATTAACCAGAGCAATCGACGTTCCTGTGGAACATCCAACCTCCAAATGTACCTACACTTATGCCAATTCGTTTGGAGACGTTCGGAGGGCATAAAGCTACCAGTGATTTCGACTGCATTGGCCATTCGTGGCAAACACATGGATACTCTCAATTCCTAAATTTACCTGACAATTATTTACCTGTGCTAGTAAAAGTTTCATGATTATAGCGATACTAATTTAATTGAATTTTATCTATAACAGCCGGCCAACGATTCGTATTTATATAATTGATCAATTTTTAAAAATCAATTTTCAAGTTTTAATCATTTCGTGACCAAAGTTTCTAATAAACTGGATTAAAAGTAGCTTCGTACGATATTGAACCTAAACTGTAAAAAAAAAAAAAACTAGTAGCTGTTTCATAACCTCAAAGCTGATGGATTGCCTAAATATCTGACTTCGATAATAGTGGTGGTCGGTGTTGATTGACAAGACACAATTGAGGAATGACGATTTTTCCAAAAGATGAAAAACCCATCAATGCACCCCATACGTGTGGTACATTCGTACATAGTAAAAAACCTTTAATACCCAGTAAAAAAAAGACATTTATACTGAATATATACGTTTATTGAAAATGTTTGATATATATATTACTAAAAAAATGATAATTCTACTTAAAAATGCAGTCAAGTTTATTCGAGACTTATTAAAAAAAGTCTTATATTGGCTCCAAGCCAAACAATCAATAAATGTATTGAAAATTTGAAAAAAAAACAGTAACCATAATCCCAATTAAAACGACAACATAATAAAGTAAAACTTCTATTCATTATTTACAATAAAAGACTATTAGAAATTGTATGCGAAAATTACTCGAAATAGAAACGTTGAAAGTTGAGTCTAAATATTACTAATGCAACACGAGATCACCTTTCGACGAGTTTCAACAAAAGTAAAAAATATGATAAAGCTATGACAGAAATAAAATGGCAAGTAATTGCTTGTGCGATAAATCGAATTTTTTTTCACCAGAAATAATGAATAATAATGTTTATGGGGTTTCCCTACTCCTACACAGTTAGGGTATTTTTGCAATGTGATAATAATGTATTTAAAAAATGAGAACTGAGACGGTAATCGGTCGACAGTTACGTCGTTAACTTACCGACAGCTGAGTCGGTAACTTACCAACAGCTGAGTCGGTAACTTATCGACAGTCGAGTCGGTAACTTACCGACAGATGCTAGCGGTAGCATCTGCGGCTATTCTGGCAAATATTTCAATTTCGCGAGCATTGAAAATAGCGTACAAAGAATTAAAAAATAAAACATCGAAAACAAAGTCCTGTTGCTTACTTACCATTCAGTTGGAACTCCCATTATCCCGGTACAGGATGGTCTCAGAAGATTTCTATTTTTCTCACAGCCGATCACAAATGATTCACGAACACACACACACGATGCACGACATCCAAAACAAATTTGAATCGCTAAGTTAACACCGCGTCATATCAATCCCGACGCTGTTACAGAGTTAAGAATTCTTTGACACGTGTGAACGCTTGTCTTTCCGATCGCAAACTAATTGTAGCAAGATACTATCCGACCTCCCAATACGAAGCCCGCGAGTAACAAACTTTCCCCCGTTTCTCACTCGAGCGCTTCCCCCACCCCGTCTCGCGCCGAGCTTGAGAATATCGTGCGGTAAAGAGTGAGGGAGACAGATAGGGGTAGCGAGCGCCGAGCGCGCCTGCATATCTAAACCAGATAAAACTTTCATAAACAAACAAATCCAAGCACATCCTGTCGCTAGTAAACAACGATATTATGATAGGAACGATAGGATTCATCCAAGCGTTAACGCGATCTTTAACCCCGTATACTCACAAATTTAATCGCTTTATTTCGTTACAACTGGTTTCCACTAGCCTTAAAGAGTTTTAATCCGCGAGCTTTTCGTAAGAACTACCGTTTTATAGGTAAAAGAAGAATAAAATGAAAACGGATTTAAACTTGTAACAGTTGTTAACTCACTGCAACGGCACGCGTGTCACTAAAGAGTAGAACATGTAAAACTCGATCAGACTTAAATTTTCAATTGGGGAATCCACAGCCACCGAAATAGGATTGGCCATTCCGGATGCAACACCCCCCCCCCCCCCCCCCACGATGACCTTTCGTCCTTCTAGTCTGTCAACAATGTTTTGATAGACTAGAAATTTGCCGTTAATCTTTATGAGCGATCGAGATTCTATAATGTAAATTCCTCGGATCTCCAAGTTTCTAATTTAAATCTCCGTAATGGGCTGCTACCACGCCGCGCCGCGTCGAGCGATAAAGAGGCAACGACGACATCGACCAAGCCCCAAGTACATAAATCGTCCGACGTCGTTGTTGCACGTCGAAACACTCAACTTTTCTGACAATTGTCGAACGTTATGAAATTTAGAGCGTCACTCTTAGCTGAGTTACGAAACACAAAGTGATTAAGAAAAAAAAAAAGACAAAAGAGAGCGATGGAACGAAACAGTCGGGGAATCGCGAAACGAGACGAATGGATACGACAATAGGATTCGATTTGACTTAACGGTGACGAGTGTCCTGACGAAAAAGACGAAGTTCTTCGGCGTTTCGTTACGTCTCAACTTTACAATCGAAATATCCCGAACAAGGTAAAAAGTTTCGCGCACGAACCTCGCTATTCCGTATTGCCCCAAAAATCTTGTGTGTTTTTTTGTTTTTCGAACGTTTGACAAGCGACTCTAACCTTGTTTCTTTTTATTTTGTTCCCTTTGTCACCGTATCTTTCGTGACGCAACAATGCAACCGGATGTTACTTCTTTTTTCATTTTCCATGCGTTTTCACTTCTTGTAGCGTTTCCATCGATGATTTTTCCAAATTGTGGGGAGTTCGGAGAACGCTCGTCCAATATCTTCCGTTCAGGAATTAGAAATCGGTTGAGTTCGTCAGATCTTCTTGTGCCAGGCTGTTACGGAGTGCCCTGTTGGTCTGCTTTTGTCATCCTTCCGTATCGGAGCTGAGCTTGACGAGCGTCACTGAGACATTCCAACTGATTTGCAGCGAGCGTAGCTTGGCGCCCCGGCGACAGATACTACAGAGATATGGCTGAATACGGATCTATAGATGCACCGGGGCGATCTCAGACCGAGTCAAGAGCTAACGGACAAGGAACCGCAACTTGTCCAAAATCACCTTCGGGCTTGCTCATGATGCATACCGCGAGAACCGTCGAACCTCTGCCGACTTCGACTCACAGAGCTGATGTCAGTTTTGCCGCGAGAGCCATGGAACAAAACAGAGCGTTCACGGCTAGAATTCCAGCTACGCTGCAAGGAATGAGGCCTCTCGCGACGCAAACTTGGATCGTAAGTATCGTTGGGCAATACGCAATTGACGGAGAGCCAACAGTTTTCGTTGGAAAGCTCCCATAATTCTTCATAGTGCAAAAAATTCCATCACCTTTTACCGTAAAACACTTGATTCAATTGAGGACCTGATACAAAATACTAATTCTACAAACAAACGTTTCTCGATTCAATGTACGAGATGTTAGAGGCAACTCTAAAGAAATCAGTTACTTCGAGTCAATCAAAATTTTCCAATCAAATGCAATAGTACTTTCATTTGCGAATTGGATCGCCAAGTTTTACGAGCTACATTGCCTAAAGATTGATTTTAATGACACATGAGTAATTTGAGTCAAGATCTCCAGGGAACAAAAAAAAACAAATCTCCAATTTCCAAAATATTGTTGTATCCGAAATAAAAATGTGTCCGAAGTGAAGAAACATCTGGTTTCAGCCTCAACCTGGGATGTCGTTGGCTTCTTGGCTGAACGTACAATTGCAAGATCGACAAAATCCGGAAACGACGACACCAGCAACGGACAGTTACGTGATAAACGTCGACGACGAATTGTCACCGGAAACGACTGACGCGAGCGATCAGGAATCTGCGGGAGATCGTCACGATTATAACAACGCAACGCCAGGGGATATTTACTTGAACAATATTCGAGGATCTACGCCCATCGCTGGCGCCAATGCCAACAACAACAATAATAATAACAACAATAACAATAACAACAACAACAACGGAAACAATGATAACGATAACAGCAGCGAGGAAGATGCGTCCGTGACTTTGCCCCTCAATTCGAGAACCCGAACCACGCTCTTCTCTCTACTCGATGTACTCCACAAGTGTGTTCCATTCGTGATAATACTACTTTGCAAATGCATTTACGACTACAAATCCAGTATAACGGAATTCCTCGGTTTGTTGGTCGCGTTCATGTGCGCGAATAAACATCTCAAACGTGAAATAGCGAAGCAACAAAATGGAAGCTGGAAGATTCTACTGGGTATATTGATATGCGTGCACGCCTGTTTCTTCGCCATTGATTACATATTCGAGGAGCCATTGTTCCGAATGTACACGGTACCGAAAACAATCAGCGAACTTGTATGGTCCGTAATTATAACGGATTTGGTGCTCAAACTCATCACCATCACCGTTAAAGTCCTCGTTACTTGTCTTCCTGGAAGCATACTTCCATACGAGAAAAGGGTAAGTTTTGATAAATGTAATAAATGCACCGAAGAACGGATACAGGATTTCTTTCCGCGAGAGTACAAGAGTCAGCCCCACTAACATGTCTTCGTAGGCTGTTTCTAATTAATGGAAAAAGAAGTTTTGAGCAGTACCTTGAATAAATATACGTTTGGATACCCTTATTATTACATATTAGGATCTGCTGAAGATTCGCTCATTGAAGCTTAGATCATCGATACATCATTACATTATCAATTATCTAAGCTGAGCTAAATGGACATTCTTTAACAACTTCCGGTAACTTCTCCATTGAAACACAAAACGTAAAGACCGTGACTGTCATGGGACGCCCCGAGATTTTTGTATGGTCGATTTGGAGCGCTTTGACCTCAATACGCTCGGGTGATTACTGAAAATATCTGGGCGGCACCTGTTGTATTTTTGATGGCAGAATAGCGTCTATATAAATTCCTTCCAACGTGTTATTTTCATGTCTTTTAAAGGGAAAATATTATTTCGCGATGGAAGCCTGCTCGCAGTTTTATCGTTCCACCGCGACGGCTTACCCATGGTTCTGGTATCTCTGGAACTGTTACGATGGATCGGAAGCTTTCATCGCCCATCTCCTCGCGGTTGTTTACACGAACAACAAGTTCAATGACGTGGTGCTCCACGGAAAACTCTTGTGGAGTTCATTGAAAAAGATGTGGCAGAACGTGGTACGTGTATCAACGAACTTTTAGAGACTCGTTCAGATACTTCTCAATCCGCAACGCTGATAACGCTGAATTAATTTTTTTTTCAGAGTTTGGGGGTTTCACCTACGAAGGACCAATTAGTTGCGGCGGGTTCTATGTGCGTTATTTGTCACGAGGAATTCACGAATCCTGTTCTTCTGCCTTGCAAACACATATTTTGCGAAGCATGCGTAACAACGTGGCTCGACAGAGAGCGTACGTGTCCCCTTTGCCGAGCGCCGATATCCGACGATCCTATTTACCGTAACGGTCACACGACCGATTTTATTCAGTGGTATTGAAAGCCCACTGGATGTAACGTATATCGCGACATTCAATGGGGGACGCGGTTGTCCCGACTCTCCTGAGAGGTGTACACTTCGACGGAGGAGTATTCAAGCGACGGGTTTTGTCATCGACGCAACTTTTATGCAATCGATGCGAAACGACAGCGAGAATGGATACTCCGATTATACGCGTATTCATACATGACTGCATATCGGAATCAACGTTCGCGAAACTCTGAGATTTGTGACTCAGGGCAACGCGTTTCTTCCGACTTCCGACGAGTCTGTGAAATACCTTGTACATATATATTCGACAGGATCGAAAAAAAAAAGGAAGATTTAAAGAAAACAATCGTACGTTATGCGAATAGCTAAGTTTTTGGTTTAATGTAAAATATGTTTTACTGTACGAAGTCACTTGTTGGCCTTTAAACGGGATTGGAAAAATTCCCCATCGCCCTTCGTGGCCTGTTTGTTTATCGCCATGTGTCGGTCTCTGCTAACTATCTCCTCCAGCACTTCGCCGTCGCCTTTGATCAACCTGGAATTGGGAGAGAATAATTATTCCGCATGGATGTTTCTATTTACATTGCGGATTGGTTTTCAATGAGATCAGAAAATACAAATGGCACCAGGAGATGCTTTTCCCATTGTGGATTTGAAAAATGAAAAGTGGGAAACTTGCAATTTTCCTTGAAACTTAAACGATTTTCGAATCGCTTATATCTCACCGTTGTCGTCCCGTCTCTTCGTCGTAGACCCTTCTGATGATACTCTGTTTTTTCTCCCACTGTTCTCTGGTCATCGGTGCCATGGCTCGTGCTCTGTCCGCCAATTCAACGTTGATATCCTTTAGAAGCCTGTCCTGCGGAGCTTCCATCGTTTCGGGCTCGACAATGTCCACTATTGATACTTTTAATTTTTCCTTAAGCATTTTTTTCATTTTACGCTTCTCCTCTCCACGTTTCTTCTCTTCTCGTCTCTTAGCCAATTTCTTCTTCCTCTTTTTCCTCCTTCTTCGCCTCTCCCTACTGGTATCGCTACTCGAGCTGGAGGTGCTGGAACTTTCGCTGGAACTCGAAGAAGACGAGCGCCTCCGTTTCTGCGATTTGTTTGATTTGTCCAGCAGCGGACCACCGTCCACTGCCGCTCCGCCTTGCTTTTTAGTATTTTCCACGTCCAATAACTGATTCCTTCCGTCTCGGCTGCTCGACCGACCTGCTGTCTGACTTTGATCTCTTTTTGCGGTTTTATCATTGATGCCGTTGTTTCTATACCCGGAATGTTCCCTCGGCGACTGTTTTGGCTTCCCTTCTCGTCTCACCTCTCCGCGACTGGAGTCACTGGAAATGCTTCTTCTACACTTTTTTGCTCTTGATTTTCTCTTTTTCTCTTTCCCACAGGAATTGCGTTGGCTGTCGGCAAACTCATTATCGTCGGACGATGAGCCGGAACGCTTCTGTGATGTTTTCTTCTTCCTGCGGCTGGCCGAGTACCGTTCCGCTGATTTAGATTTGTGCTTCGTTCGATTACCCATAATGGTAACGAACAAAGGTTTCCTACCACTGCGCTCGAAGAGACAAAACTTGTTGGGTCAATTGCGTCATCGCATCAACCAATCATGAATGACCATATACGTAAGATTGAAACGTAAAAAGTGTCACTTGAGATAATTTAACGTTTACCGTAACCAGTTCTGCGAAAAGTGTGATCGTTTTACATAGAAGAGGTTAGGATGTTTGGGTTTGATTTTAAACACTCTTTTCCACTATTAAATTCAGTGGTCACTGCGAAATTCATATTCTAGGTGCAATTATTTTTCATTTATTTAACCTCTTTTAGTTCATCCCGTAATAATTCGCTTCCGTAGGAATAATCGTACACACTTCTATACTCTACGTATTCATAACAGTTTACGCTTGTAAACTGTTATGACCCTGGGATAGGCAATGGCGTACCTGCTAACGTGGATATTTCCAAAATCCTTAAGACGGTGCAAAGGCTGCACCACGTGACATTTTATTTCGAAAAAAATAGAGGTTATTTTATTAACGTTTATTTACTCGCGAAGTAGAAGCTGTCTATTAATCCTACAATACCGGATGCGCGGTTTCACAAAAAATATGTAAAGGTCTGGAAAAACTGGGTTTGAAAGTTTGTGAGGTTATATAAATATTCTACATGTCCTTCACGATAGATTAAACATTCCTAATTTCTAATACCTAGTTTTCTTCGAGGAAGGATAAAATGATAAAGTTAATGATGATAATTTATGTTGTATAATTATATTGCATAATTTATCATGTATAATAATTTGTCTATCGAAGCTTGAGAAATCATAAAATAATCATAAATTATTTCTACGTGTCTGCAATGACGCTGCAAACTCGTTAGCGACTATTTCGCTATATTAGATTTTGAAAGCTATCTTTTGTTTTTTGCACAACATATTTATCCTCTGAATTTTCGGTGAGCAGTGAATCGTCAACATGGCAACTCCAATCTTTCGACAAAACGTCAAATATATTCTAATCGGTAAAAATTGTTGGTTGTTATCTGGAACGAAATAATCACCAGCGATGGCCCGGCTCGAAGGAAAAAAATGCGTCTGCAAGCAAACGGTTTGTTGACAAATCAGCCTCATACACTATAGTATACGGTAACGAATCTATTAATTTCGAGGTTACAAAATTTGGGGAGGGATAAAAATACCGATGGTCGGTCGAGCCTCCAAACGGGATTTATCGCCGCGAAAAAAACATTTCTCGTGTTGTCGACTCTTGACACGAGATAACACTATGACTCGAGTCGAAAAAGTTTACGACTTGCGTAAGGCCGAGCAAATCTCGTCGAAATGAAATGCGAGTGCGAATACAGTGAAACTTCGATGCTTTACTCTTTGAGAGGAGCAGTGATAATTAAATCGGATTCGAGCGACACGTCGTCTTCGACATGTCGAAGACGTACCACGTGACACACGAGTGCGAGAGATATAGTCGAAATTTCCAAAATCGCAATTTATCAAGGACGAAACATTTTTATCGTAATCTACAAAGCTAATGCTCGATTTTTCGCCATAAACTTGATCGACACCGAGAAAACGGATTTAAAAAATTTGTGAGGTTATGTACATTGTGATTTTTGCCATATGGAAAAAAACCTACGCTGTGTTACTCTCGAAATAGTATATTTTCGAGAAAAAAATATAATTTTCACAAACAGCATTATTTGCTACCTGGAAGACAACTGACGTCGTTTTGACCATCGCCACCGATTAAATAGTGTTGGAGTAGTTCAGACAACACACGACAGCCAAAGTTCGATTCTCAATCGACCTTTCTACGATATATCCCTACAAAATTTGCCTGGGGTCCGCTGGACCCCTAGTGACTTATGGGTTAAAAGTCGTGGTAGAAAATCGGGATTTCACTGTATGTGGATATCAACTGCGGAAGCTATCGCCCCCCAACAGTCCCATCGCAGAGTCAAAACAAGTTGCTCAATTTTGTGTATATTTTCACTCCCGAGAACGGAATTTTATATCTGTTTTCGATGAAGAAACAATCCGTCCCTAATTTAAACAGAATTAAATTAACAGTTTACTCAAAATCGTATGATTTTCCGACAAAAATATAAAAATCCCTAGCTTTTCATATTTCCCTAAAATCGTAATTCCAGGATGGTCAATTACCCAGAAATAGCAAAATCTTCCATTGCAGATCCCATTTATTACTAACGAAACATTAACGAGCTTTTCACAAACGTTTGCTATTTTTATTTTTCACTAATCGTAATATTAGCTCGTAATTTACTCGACGCTCGAATACAGATCGTTGATTCAGTTACAAAGTACACACAAGTAGACCCAGCTCTGCAGCAAGAATTGCAAAGAATCGTGGAGAGTTTGAGTGTGCAAGGAAAGGGAATTTTGGCAATCGACGATTCGTCCTCCGCTCTGGAATCGAAATTTCATGCCTTAGGACTGGAGAATACGTCAAATACACGCCGGGATTACAGACAAATGCTTTTATCAGCGGATAAGGTCTTTTTTCTTTCGATACATACTCTGCACATATTCAATAATATATTCAGTATATTATATAATATATTCACGATGTATAATATATTATATTATATACACAATAATTATATATAATAATTATATATCATATATATTCAATAATATATTCAATATTTAATTATTCGTTCAGATTTCCAATTTTTTTCGATTTCCATTTTTCTCGGGATTCCTTCACTCAAAAAAATATTGTTCGATTAAAGCAATTACGTAATTGCAGAAAATGTGTTTATTGCGTATGTAAAAAAAAATTGTTTTCTTTTTTTTGTGTAAGGCAATATTAATTTTTTAATTAATTTGTCTTTTCATTGTTTGATTTTTTCAATGTATCTTTTTATCGCATCTACAATGAAAAAAAAATATTTATGGAATTGATATATGAAATGATCAGACATTATATTTAGTGCAGGCTCAATTGTGCAAGTACGTAAGTGGCGTTATTCTGAATCACGAGACACTCTATCAAGAAACGAATAACCGGGAAGAACTCGTCGATTTCCTGTGCGAGAGAAATTTAATTGCCGGCATAAAAGTCGACAGAGATCCGGTGGGTCTCTTTGGGACGATCAACGAAGACACTACCGAGGGCTTGGACAGCCTTCAGGAGAGATGCATACAGTACAAGAAGGACGGTTGCCACTTTGTCAAATGGCGATGCACCTATAAATTAGCGGATAATCGCCCTAGTAAATTAGCCGTTGAGGAAAACGCTCGGGTTCTCGCGAGGTAAACAGGTTTTCAAAAAGGATTTATTCGTAGGGAACTCTGTTGAAAATTGGAACATCTATCTTGAAAATTGAAAAATCTTTCATGAAAATCGGAAAATGTTTCATGAAAATCGGAAAATCTTTCATGAAAATCTGAAAATCTTTCATGAAAATCTGAAAATCTTTCATGGAAATTGAAAAATCTTTCGTGAAATTCGAAAAATCTGACAATCTTTCATGAAAATGAGAAAATCTTTCATGAAAATCGGAAAATCTTTCATGAAAATCGGAAAATCTTTCATGAAAATCTGAAAATCTCTCATGAAAATGAGATAATCTTTCATGAAAACGAGAAAAGCTTTCATGAAAATTGGAAAATCTTTGTTGAACATTGAAAAATCTTTATTGAAAAATGGAAAACCTTGTTAAAAATTGGAAAATCTCTGCTGAAAATTAGAAAATCATTTTTAGAAATTGCAAAATAATTTAAAAAAATGGTTAAATCTCTATCGAAAAAAACTTAAATTTTCCAAATAAAACGAGTCATATTACTTAACAATCAATGATCAAAGAAATTTTCAATCACATCACGATGGAACGAAAACACAGTAATTTTCGAAGTTTGGATTGACCTTTTGAACAAATTTGTTAGAGACTATATAAAATTCGAAGTATCGTAGAGTCGTAAAAAAATGATATACCCGTTGATTCGTTTTCCCCGTCTCGTATCCTGGCAAAACACGACGTCCGCTAAAAGTGACAAGTGGACAGGAGAAAAACAAGAGATATCTAAAAATAGAGTGAAAGAAAAATAGTGTTGGCGGTAGGTACGCGTCGATAGCCCAGAGCGCGAGGATGGTGGCGATCGTAGAGCCCGAAATATTGACGACTGGGGAGCATGAAATGCCAAGGGCGTTGGAGGTACACGAGGAAGTATTATCGGCCCTTTTTCGCTCAATGATCGTCTACCATGTGTTTCTCGAGGGCATTATTCTCAGGCCATCGATGCTTCTGCCGGGAATACAAAACGCCAAATTCTGCAAGCCCGAAGTACGACCAAATCGAAAACGAATTAAAAATAAAATAAGAAGCATTAAAAAAACTATGAAATATCACAGCGATCGTAAGATCAGCGTTGAAACGTTTCTTGTTTGGATTGTTCGTTTTTTTTTATCGACTCGGTGAAAGATGATCGCTGGATTTACACTGACGGCTCTACGGAGGACCGTTCCATCGGCCGTTCCGACGATCATGTTTTCGAGCGGTGAACAATCGGACGAAGAGGCAATCGTCAATCTCAACGCTATCAATCAAGCCGAGGGAAAAAAACCGTGGACCTTGACGTTTTGTTACGGACGTGCCTTGCACGTATGTTTTTCTTCATTCGTGGAAATTTTTATATTTAAATCTGTTTATTTAATTATATGCTTTGTTCATTTCGAATCCGCTGATAATCGCCCCTAATTAATAATTATTAGTCGACCAATCAATTATATTAATTTCTGTATTAACAAATGTATTAAAAATTGCCAAATTAATAATAACTAGATAATAACTAGTTCCAATCGTACCGTCGATTATAATCTAAATATTCCCTATTTAATTACAAATAATTTTAATAAATCATTTTTCCCGTATCGAATTGATAAACTGATGATCGAAATTTCTCGTCGATTGTTTTTGTCACCCAAGAATAAAGCGACAACGACGTGGGCCGGGAAACCCGAAAATATTGGCGAAGCCCAGTCCGTATTTCTGGAAAGAGCCAAGCAATGCTGCGACGCCTCGCAAGGCGAGTTCAACGTTGAAGAATTTGTCAAAAAATTGACACCCGACGATTGCGACGAGGAGTAAATTACAATAGATTAGCACGGGAGGAAAAGTTACATCGAAGATGTTACGTGCACATCTCAGAATTTTTAATGTACATGCAAACCCAAAAAAAATGGCGCCGAAAAAAGAAAAAAATGATTTTTCAACTACTTTTTACCGCAAAAAATAGTAAAAATAAAAACATCTTAAATAATTCAATTTTTTTTAATCAGTTCGATAGTTTCGGTAATTTTGGCACAAAATGGTGTAAAAAATAATTTAGGGATAAACGCGTTCAAAGTTTTCGTCTAAAATCCCTAAAAAAGAGCAAGTGAAGAAAAAATCACTAAAAAATACGTAACTTAGGCTTAATCAATGATGCCTGCAGAATATTACAAAAATGCGTTCCAACAGAATCCTCTTGAATGTATTCACTTTAAAAAATGCAAAAAAAAACGTATTTTTTGTCACGAAAGTCAAAACGTAGAATCCTGTCTCGAAAACGACTCGAGGATTATTGAGAAGAGGATGTAACTGCGCAAAATTGCGTACGTGAGTAAACGGAAGCGGGAACGAAAGTGGTCCAAGGTGCGTTAGCCTTAGCAATGAAAAGCCCACCGTCGATGATTCTCGGCCGAATGTCAAACAAGGTGACCTTGTTTGACCTCTAGAACCGTGGTTCTCAAACGGGCGGGTTTTCGTTCCCGTGCGTCGGGTTGCCTCGGATGACGCTATACGCGCCACAAGTAACGCGTTCTCCCGCAAGAGTTTCTCCGATCGATATGTCGTCATAACCCCGCGGAGTCCCTCCCAAATAGTACGAGCCCCACGTGGTCGCTGCAGTCACGTATCATCGTTTCAAAACTATCAGTTCCATCCAAAGTACCAAATACGCCAACTCGTTCCTGACAAACTTCAAATGTTTCATTTATAACACAAAAATAAAAAAATCAAGAAAATCGAGAATCAAGAAAAGTTATTACGTTCCACCGTTTTACCAAAATTCAAAATATTGCCAAACGGAAAAATACAATGGAAAATCTACTTTGTACCTTATAATTTATTGCCAAATTATTTTACGGTCGTTTAAACACTTGAAAAGAATATTAAACGTAATTAGTTAAAAAAAAGTATATACAGGGTGTCCCAGCTAAGAGTGTCATTCTTCATATGGGGGGGTAGGGGGTGAAATTCTAAGACGATTGATATGAGCATGTATGGGTCCCAGATCAATCCCTGAATTGTTATTAATTTTTTACGGCAGCCAACCTCTCATTTCAGGGATGACATTCTCAGCTGGGACACCCTGTATATTTTCATTTATAAAAACAGTATATATTAAATTGAAAAACGGAGCTGCATTTTGGACGATAACGAATAAAAATACTTGTGAGCAAGTACAGTCCGACCTTCCAATAAGAAACCAAAAGCCCCAAGAAGGGGTTTTCCGATATATTTCACTCTTTTTCGTACGATATTCTCGAGCTCGGAGTTCGAGTCGGAATGGGGAAGCACTCGAGTGAGAAAGTAGGGGGTTTCTTATTGGGAGGTTGGACGTATTTTTAAGTATTTTGCTTTTCGTGATAAGTGATAACATTCGGGCATTTCGATACATCGATAAGAAGTACCGAAATCGCTGTTGACTCGGTAGCTTCGAGTGGAGCAAAAACAATTTAACCTCCCTTGCGTACACGGACAGAGATATTTCCAAGTTTATCTTTCCTCAATGTCATTGCAAATGACAAAGAGCGATAAATTCGTACGTAAGTAAACAAAAGTATTTAATTTGTATAATTGTTGAACAGGGACGCAAATAACCTTCAATTAAATTCAATAATTTTCACGTTCACGTTCCAACCGTCCAAAAAACTTACAAACATTTTATTACTTCTATTATTTTTTTTTTTTTCATTTACATACATTTCATTCGTAACGTTAATAATGAATTTCTGAATGAATTTAATCAAAAGTGTAATTGTTGAAAATCGTGGTGCCCCCTATTTATAATTACGGTCCTGTTCTTTCGCGAGTGATGACGTAGCAAACCGCGCTCGAATAACGGTCGGTTGAGAACGCGCGGATCACGAAAGGGAGAGGAAAAAAGTGAAGAGGGAGCTCAAACTATTGGACGATAAGAGTCGAGACTGCGCAGGCGCAATTCTTGAGCCATACGAGTCGGAGAGCACGATCAGTCGCTCACTCGCTGTCCACCCGTTCAACGAAATCTCGTTTCGCAGCACAAATCAACTTCCCAGCACGTAAGTATAGAACATACATATTTCTTCTCGTTCGTGTATTTTTTTCGAAGAATTAATATCCCTTTTGGTAAACAACCGAATTAGGTACTCGAGTGTGCAATTATTTGCGAAGAAATGAACGTTTTTTTTTTTTTTTTTTCGAATAACCGTCGAACCCGGTGCTCGGTCGTTCCCGTGACCTTGACTGACATTTGGATCAGTATGACGAGTGTAACGACCGCCATGCTCGAAAAATACGATCGATGAGGAACACCTTTTCTTTCGAATTCAATTATGAACGAAAGGGGCTTTTATTCGATATTAAAAAAAACTACTGAAATTTGCTTTTTTTTTGTACATCCAAACGAAAACGAATCCTCGATCGCGGAGGTGTTGTCAAGGTGACGTAAGTCATCAGCCGAGTTACACGCGCCAATGAAAAAAGTTTTTCTTTTCTGTCACGATACCGAGAATAGAACAACGAACTTTTCACTGGGCGCGTGAGTCCAACGGCTATTTCGCTCGGGAATTCAACATGCACATCGATATACTTTTACGTATACCCGCGAGGGATAAAAAAAAAACGATCGGTCAAACGCATTACGCTACGAACGTTCACGCGGAAGCCTCGTTTTCGCTGCCCCGATGCATCGTGATCAATTATGCAATTGTAAGGTTATATAGGCGCGGAATTAGACGAGCGCAGGCGCGCAGGCACGATTCTCGAGCTAACGATTCACGCAATTTTCACCAGCCTTCGAATCTTACCACGTGCGCTATCTATTGTCACAATTTTTCATTATTTTTATCCGACGTTGCAATAGAACGATCAGACGTCGATCTTGCTCGTATTTTACACTTTTTCAACTTTCCAATACCCTACGAACTCTCGACTCGAATATCAGCCCTGTAACGAATTATACAAAGGGATTAAAAATGTTAAAACAGGAAATGAAACAATTGCTAACGTTTTGTAAAAAATTATGCAAATCCGTCAATCGTCGGTAAAACTTTTATCAGCCAGAGTAATATTATAAAGGTTTGATTTTGAAAATTGTTGAAACTTTTGGCTGCAATCAAAAAAAAATCGAATATTTTATAAGGAAGATGTTTTTAGAAATTTTTGAAATCGATGAAACTTTTATCCGCAAAGCCCATTTTAGAAATATTTTATTTTTAAAATCAACCAAACTTGTCCACAAACCCAATTTTGGACATTTCGAAAATCGGTTAAACTTTTATCTATACGGGTCGTTTTAGAAAAAAAGATTGCAATTCTTCACCACACAAACATTTTTCCATCACGTAAGATCAATCTCGTTCGATCCATCGATATACATCGGAGTGTCTGTAAGATAATCGCTCATGATGTCTGAGGTCATCCGCTACGTCACTGATCACGTTCGTCTGTCTTTTTCGTGGCGGATACGAGAGAAAACGTTTTGGCTGTTTACCAAACCTGTAGCCGCTGCCTTATCGGGCGCTGATCAAAACACTGATGATTTATCTTGTCACATTGACCTCTGTGGTTCGCGGCGCGAACTCTTCTTACGTATGTTCAAAAAATACTAAGCCATCAGTTCCAAGACGCTCGCTGATTATCAGTATGCACTTTTTGTCTTTTCGATGTCACGAAAATGCACAACCGAATCAAAAGTTTCATAGCCTCAGCTGGTAAAGAAAAAAGTCGATGAAAAAAAAGAAAGAGCCAAAGAATGATGCTGAGGTTCGGAGGAGTTGGTAAAGAATGAGCTATTGCCTGCGGATGGTCGGCGAGCCACTGTGACGTGGGTCAAAGTTCGCGCAAACGCGTCAGGTCGCAAACAACGATGTACACGTATATGTGGATGTACATATTTGCACTTGTACTTGCACTCAGTCTCTATCTATTTACAGTGTGTCTCACGGCGGAATGTCATCCGTGAAATGAGGGGGAGGGGGGGGGGGGTGAAATTCTGAGTCGATTGATATAAGCATGTATGCTGCCTAGATCAAGCCCGGAATTATTATTGATTTTTTAAGGCAGTTTATACCTTGAAGATAAATCCACTATTCAATTCCCCCTGAGCTCTCCATTTCTAGGGAATAATGTCGAAAACGTATTCCAGATAAGTTTTTCGTATTTTTCCAGTCTAATTTTGTACTTTCGCCAAAAACTCGGACATATTCGTAATCAGAGGAAAATTGACGATTAAGTAGATTCTTTTAAAACTTTGAAAACGGAAGAAAAAAATTTCGACTTCCTTGGCCACTTTTTCGGAACCGCAAAAATTACGAGATTTCAAAAGGTCGTAGAGAGAGCTGCTTTTATGCTATGGTATAAAAGATGGCCCACTGGTTGAGCGGGCCTGATTGGCTGTCTTAAAAAATTAATAATAATTCAGGGGTTGATCGGGAAATGATACATGCTTATATCAATCGTCTCAGAATTCAACCCCCCAATCCCCCATTTCACGGATGATATTCCGTCTTGGGACACCCTGTACATTTCTGTGCGCATCACTAACTTCCCGTTTCTGACACACACACGCCGTGGGAGAACTCGCATTGCTCGGAGTTGCGCAAAATTACGTCATTGCGACTATAATTCTTCAATAAAATGACAAAGTCGATTGACGAAGAGTTTTGATAAAAACGTGAATGAAACGTTGGAGTTATATGAATATATTATTTCTCATCTAATGGGGATTCCTCCAACCGGACACAAAGTGCACAAAGTACATTTATCTATTAAGAAATTTTAAAAAAATACAACTTGTCCGTTTTTTTCTTTGAACACATCTGGCATCCCTAGCAGTGACACGAGACCGGCGCAGACTCGTGTTTGCCTGGGTATCGACCCCTCCACTGTTTCTCTCTCGTTCTCCCATAAAAGACCTCATCTCAGACATTTTTTTTCTTCATTCATCCCCCTAGAGTGGAGGGCACGTGACTAAACTAGAAAGTACAGAGAAACTTGGCTCGATAGTGGACATTGTATGAAATACGGATGGATTTTCTCAATTCACTTTTCTCCCCCGCAACTTGGTTTATTATTTTTGTAGTATTCGTATAGTTGATGGAAAAGTTATTTAGTTTTCGACGACTCCTTTTTTTTCAGTGGTTTTTCACTTGTTTCGAAACCAAAACTTTCACATATTGAGAAAATCTCCTTTGGGGACCAGTTTTGATATTTTAACCCGTCTGTACCTTTTTAACATCGTTGAAATATTTTGAGCTGTGCGATTTTAGGATTGCTGGTAAAGCGTCGAGCTATGATGAGCGCCGATTCGAAATAACCGTGAGCTGCTATACGTGCGTGCATCGGCCAAGAACACATTCACTATATCCACGTGAAATATCGTATGGATCCGTTTGGATGCCAGATGCAAATTTGAGACGCGGAGGTACACCTCGTTTCCTTTTTATTTATCATTTTTTCGACCGTGTATAAATACATGAGGTGAGGTTTGGCTCGAGTAAAATTTTCAGCGAGCAGCATCCTCCATGAAAAATTCGCCACACGACTATTCATTTGATCAAATTTCGTGAAATTTTGACAGATTCGAGAAAAATACGTTCAAAATTTGACTATCATTCTATCCTTCGAATCACAAGTATATCTTCGATCTGCAATTTCTGCAGTATACGTTGGATTTAATTTCCCACTTAATTTTAGTTGAGAAATGAACTAATCAGGAATTATCACTCTTTTTTTATTTCCCTATTTTCATTGCACATACCCTAAGTAGTGTTTCGTGATGGCCAGAATTTAGACGGAAATTCGGGCAAATCAACGAAATGAATTTCCATCGCGTTTGAAACGACGCAAAACTTCAACCTCATTTCGACTTTACAATTACACAAGTTCGTCCCGTACACGTATACATTCTTAGGTACATAAGAATAAGGGATCGTTAAGGGAACGTCTCGTGTACTGGAAAACTACACACACGTAACAAGTTCGAGAGTACATAACTCTAGTTCCCTCGTTCGCTTCGACTAGTCGAACTTCTAATAGAACTTGTTCCAGTACAATGGATGCTACGGCCTCGAGCCATTATTCCGAGTGAATTGACGTTATCGCTGGGTCTCTATAAACCACCCCTCACCCTGGCGACTCCTTCATTCTATGACACGGGAAGGGAAGGTGTTATATACTCCGCATGAATGTATCCATAACCGTGAATGTACCACGAAAATGTCCGTTTAATCACCCCTCCATGATACAATAACGTATCGTCAACCATGGATCGTACAATCGCCCAATTTCGTACCAACTAAAATATTTCAATTACATTGAAAGGATGATCGGCAAATAAGTATGGAATCTGCTATCGGCACCAATCGAAATAAATGATACATCGTTAAAAAAGTAATTTTCTATAAAATAAGAATAACTGATGTGCCAGTCCTGATTCACTGTCCGATCAGAGTAATCCTGCCTTGAAAATTATTTAATTTTCATTGTGATTAGAACTAAGAATTTGATATTTTCCGAAGAGTATAGTTCGAAACGGACAACTTGTACGAGTTGGTCGTCATAGTACTTTTTTGTTCACTTGAAAAGGGCTATCCAACGATATATG
>JAPYZJ010001125.1:0-30564 GCA_030522765.1 Ophioninae sp. B BG-2022a | reverse complement strand
ACTTCGTCAATTTTGCTCCAATTGACTTGAAATTTTGACACAATATTCTTCAGATATTACGGATTCAATTTCGAAAATAAAAAAAAATGCAAAAAAAAATTAAATACCTTACCCCGCCCTTAAGCCAATGGGTGCTATGTCATCTTACCCTACGAAGTCAACAATATTTGCCACCACCTGTGACTTAATACTTTGAGATTATTTAAATAATTCTTTGATATTCATAGTCTATATTAATTACAGTTCATAACAAAGTAGGCAATACAACAAAAAACGTACCTAATAAAAATTCATCGGCCGACACTCTTTCAATGGAAAAATATTTTTGAGTGACGAAACGAAAACAGTGCTCACCATATCCAAACAACGCAAACGGGGTGTCACTAAAGTTTTGAGTGTCATCGAGGCACTTGTGGCGCATATAGTTTAACAGATATAAGCACTGTGTCATCTTACCTGAGTATGTCATCTTGAGCACAATTCCTCTAAAATAGATTATAAATATAGAATTATCAATATCTTTTTTGAGTAAAACAAAGCCTTTATTAATTTTTATTTGATTCGCTAAGTAACATCGATGTATTCTAGAATGGGATAAAAATGCATTAAATATAGAATTAAATATAGAAAGATTATAAATATAGAAATATCAATAGCTTTTTTGAGTACAGCAAAGCCTTTATTAATTTTTATTCGATTCGTTAAGTAACATCGATGAATTCTAGAATGGTATAAAAATGCATTGAAAACTAAAAGATTAATGGACAAATTACCCTATTTTATTTATTTGTTCCCAGCTTTTTTGTGATTATTTTTGGTCCTGGTATTTCTTGTAATCATCAATTGGGAATTTTTGTTCTCATTCGAAACGAGGAATGACGAATACAGCATGTTTGACAAGAGCGTGCACGATTCATCGTGCAAAAACTATTCGAGAGGAGGCATTGAAAAGAAATAGATGTACACTATAGGATATAAGTCGTGATGCTTGATTATCGGTAAGTGATTCAGTCACATCAAATCGAGCAGTCGACTGGTATCTAGAGTCGTACACGCTTTTATCCAACAGACTGTGCGATATCTATTTGACCAAAACGAAGAGAAGAAAAAAGGAAGCCAATTTCTCAGCTCTCTCCAAACATTGATCAGCAATCTCTGGTATCTCAGTCTGGTGGATGATATGTAGTTTTTGGAGCATCAACACTTTCAAGCTGTGCATTCCAGGCCACTCAACTACAACGAAACGCCAACGTCTCCTCTCGGAGCATAAATATCGTGAAAGTGTTTGCTGGGCGCTATCAAGACGATAACTGTTTTGGTACAATTATAGAGTACGTATATACATACAGGGAGGCAACGAAAGGAAGAAGTAGTACTTATAGCTAGAGAAGTTTAAATTGAGATTAATTCCGTGAATCCGGCTACGTCGGCGAAAGAGAAAAGGCCAGAGAGAAATAAGAGAGCAGAGAGAAGGATAGAAAGCGTAGAATAAGAGGAAGAAAGAAAAAGCTAGTCAAGCTTATGATTCCTCGTTTCATCCAGGAGGCGTAAACCGTTTTATATATCTATTCTTCGTATCCGGATGTTATGTTAATACATGCATTAAAACAACACCGAGATCGAAATTTAAGCTCGTAGAAAAAACGCTCGATTGAAACTCTGTAATAAAATCGTACACGTGTCTATGAAGGACTAAGATCAAGGTCAATTCTACTCACTTCTACTGGCTTTGTATGATCATAAAAGGACATCGATCGACGTAGCCAAATTTGAATTTCATTCAAATTATTCAATTCTTAAAATTGAATAAAATGTGAATGAAAATTGAAGCATCGACGAAAATGTGCACAAACAGAGGAGTTTAGAATGTGGACTTCCTCTTGAGACCCAATTTACGAACTCAGTGTTAATTATCTTCATTGGGTTGTGTTAAAAATCATTTTTTTATTTAATTCAAAATATACTTAGATATTATTATATTATTATTATATATTATAAACATATTTTTTCGCGGTGAACTAGGAAACCCATCAAAAACTATATTTCTTCCGGTTGCAAAATCTTCCATCAAGACCCTCAAAATGCACATCCTCATAACCGCCATCTTGCAGATATGCAAATCAATCGTTCTTGAAGAAAATAATCTTTTCTGAAAACAATAATTCTGGACAAGCTTATATTGAAGCAAGCCTTTCCCGTATTGCTCGAATGTTTTTCACACGAGGTTACCGCAATCACCATTAAGCAAACTGGTTGCTTAATAGATTGCGTTTAAACGACGATGTACGTAATCACAGTCATCAGCGTTGATGCTGAATTCGATTATTTTTACTAGACAGCCACGTACATCAACACTGCATGCGCGTCTGAGTAGAATACGAAGTGTCCGCGAACATTATTATTTTCGAAGATATTATACATTCACACCTTTTTTTTCTTATATTGCTCATTCGCAGTGCAGGTAATATTATTCAGGAATGTGTTCCCGAGTGCATTGAATTTATGTCTCAGGATAAAGACAGACGAGGAGACAACAAATTACATTATTATGACAAAAAACGTACAATTATGTAAGTCATTGTGAATTATGACTAGATAAGATCACAGGAATATAATAGATCCTCGTATACGAGATTCCTTATAACCCTAAACTGTCCCAATATTATTGACAGAAGGAGACAACTTGTGGATTTTTTCTCAGTGGAAGTAGTCGTAATTTATTCGGAAATGAAAAATCAGGAATGCTCGTTTCCTCTTTGGCTCGAGTTACTCGAGGACTATCACGAGTTCCCAGGATATTCGATTAATTTGCAGACGCGTTTGCGCCTTGAGGTAAGGGAATATCATATAGGCTATGAGAAAAGTCGAATTTTTTATTGAGCTTTCATAAACGTCACAATGTTGATGCCTTTCGCCAATCCTCTGGTTCAGACCACGAGGGAAAATGACACACCGTGATAGGGATGAAGAGACGCGAGACGGGGCTTCCGCTCTGCGGCAGAATTAACATTTCTCTCGGAAACAGACGGTCTAGAGACCTATCTGCATCAACAGAATAACCGGTGGGTTTCGTTCCAATCCCTTCGTTCCATGAAGGTAAAGTGACTCTCCCTGAAGAACAAACTCAATCCGCGAAGAAAATGAGATTCTTGCTGATGCACTTTTACAATTTGTTTGACAAAAGCGTGTACGACCTCGTTATTTTATGGAAACTGATAAATGGTAGATTCCAAGGCGAGTCGTTAACGGAAACACTTCATCAAAAAGATTCATTTGCGAAGCATCAGTTATCAGTCGAGTGTCATCACAGACGTACGTCTGTTGTCCGAAAACACACATCGAAGAAAAACTGACTTGGACAAAAGAACTTTGTCCGATGAGGTAACGTTATTTTTCGGACATTTTTTGGAGCAGATTCTCTCATCAATCATCGCTGGGTTAGCAGCACTGATGAACTATTCCAGCGGAGCGTGAAACCGCCCGGTAAAGGGGCATATGTGAGGATGTTTCCAGATTATGCTATGGTATTAGTGAGAAGTATGGATATGCCGGGCGATTATTAATAGTGGAGGTGATAGGATCAGTTTTTAATAATAAAGCATCACTCTGGTGGTCATGTAGAATTTATTAATTTTTTTTCAATGCTTTCTCCCAAATAGTTTTTGAGTTTCGCATCACACGCTCTTGTCAAACAGTCTGAATTCGTAATTTCGTGTTTCGGATAAAAACGAAAATTCCTTATTGAAGACTACAAGAAATATCAGGACCAAAAATGATCATGAAAAAACTGGGAAGCAAACAATCATACAGTGTAATATATCCAGTAATCTGTTGCGTTTTTTAACAAATCAAGTAAAATGGGAAAAACAAATCGATCTATTAACGAAAATATCTTGATAATTCTATATCCGAATTTTTTGTTACTCAAATCTTCATTAGTCCAACGCTTTTGAAACTGCATTGCGAGTCTCTGGGATTCCCAATGAGGAAAACATTTGTGCAGTACTCATTAGATACAAATTCCGGGAGTTTAATGGAATCTCCTGCTGCGTATAAGCGAGTTTTTGAACAACCTCCGGAGCGAGGAATGTAAGTCGAAGCAGAAGTCAAAGACGGGACAAACTGTTTGAGAAATATGTTAACGTCAAGAGAAGGATAGGACTTCTTGCTCGTCGGGTACATATTTGTTTCGAACTGTTTCTCTAAGCCTATATTTCTCTACATCTACTAATAAATTTGTTTTGTTTTAACTCCAATTTATACAATAATACTTAATTATCATTAAGAGGTTGAACTACTGCGCTGACCCCAATAATGAGTGTTTTTAAAAAATACTTTGGATGAATGATAAAATGATTGAAATAAAATAGATTGGGTATTGATCGTATCTACAATCACAAAGTTACGTACCAATTTCTATTTCGGAGTTTTAATAATTAAAGGAGTTGTAAAGAATCTCTTCGAATGTCCTTGATCTAGGTCGAGAGGTTGATTGGATACAAAAACAACAGTTTATATTGTAATATCGGCTACACCGATGTTTTTCGAGTTTCGACAAAATCTTTCTGTTGAAACTTCAAATTCAAATAAAAAAATTCTCAAATTCTCAAAAAGATTCAAAAATTCTTTTGAATTTTGGATATTCGGAGGAAAACTGACATTATTATTGTTAATAACTGATAAAAAAAATGTTAAGAATAGAAACATCACCACAAACGTTTTAATCGTAAGTTCATATTCATACTGAAATGACTGCACAATGCCCATTGGAATTCCTTCCTCTTCGATTGGATTTGTTCTCGGCGGGTTTTTTAATTTTTTAAAAAAAGCTAATTGGTTAAAGAAATCTTGTATGTCTGCCACGTAATATTATGCAATAATCAGTTATCCATTGTGATAATGCAATGCGTCGTTGGATCATTTCGGTGCATTATTGTGTGCGTTTATTTCCAAGTTTCGTTGATTATGTTAATAAATAAAAAATTGGCTTTAAAGCGAGTAGAGAAATCAGAAACTAAAAGATGGAAGTTGAGAAGAAGATGAGGAAGAGACGGTGTCCCGAGGGCCGTTAAAACGTGAAACCACGAGGGTACTCGTGTCGAACTCTATCTTCGAAGTATGAAAAGGGACATAACCTACCACGTTTCATACCCCATTTTACGTACCCGTATATCTAAGACACGTGGAACCTTTGGGCAATTCCCATCCTCTTGGGGAACTTATTCGCCACTGTCACCTGTGCCCACCGGAGGGAGTCTTAAGAGGGTCAGAGAGCAGTTCGAATCGAAAGAAATAAACTTCCTTGCCTCACGATTTTTGTCCAGAAATAACTATTTTTTGTCCCCGCACTTTTGAGTCATGCCTTCTGTCAAGACACATTCACGATACTCTCTGGTCGTACGAATGGAAGCTGAGAAAGTAACGATCCTCAAATTTATGGTAAAGGGGATTCGACCGAGAGAATACAGAAAGGGAGTTTTCGAAGTTTCACTCGAAAGTCTCGAACCGTGCGCCGTAGTAATCGCGTGGTATCCAACGTATATAATTTCTGGACTACGAGTTTAGAACGACCCTTAAATGGCTTGGCGATTGTGAGATTTGTTCGCGTGTCTTTCCACTGTTACTCCTATTTTAGGGCATTCCTCACGTTGAAAAATGTCCGTGTCGAGTGTTATATTTTAGCCTTTTTCGCCAGGTCTGACCTCGATATATTTTCTTCTAGCAAGCTCTAGACACGACAAGTTCATTCGTTCCAACCTTTTCGGCGCTTAGTCTAATGATTTTCTCATTGAAATACCACGTAACTATTTCCTCTAATAAGAGATTCAAACGCGGTTGAATAGATTGGGAAAAGGCACCTTTCAATGAAAATTTCTCAAGAATGTTCTGTCTTAAATAATAATAATCAATCGAAGAATGTACTTGATCAATTATAAGTTTTACGATCGATCAAAACCGAGATACAAGGTAACCCCAAAATAATTCTGATCCTTGAAGAGCCTGGCTACGCCAATGAAAATTGCCATTGATCAATGAGATCCCGGGACCTAGCAGGTTATGCTGATTACATTAGCTGAATGTTGACCAAGTGAACCAACAGAGTGCCTACTTGGGCATTATTAGGACAACATCAAATAGTAAACTGTGTCCCCTATGGTACAAATGACCAGACTACCACTATCACTGATTTATGGTTTTTCATTATCATTACGAAATCAAAATGACAGCTTGAAATTGATAGTTTTCCGATCTGCCATTTAGTGTTTTTACAATATGACAGCAAATCGAGAGAAGATAACACTGGATACTATTAATCCAGATTTCTATCATACTAAACTATCTATTTCTGCATTATTCCAATTGTGCATTATCGAAAAGTCGACACTGAAAAGCTACGACCACTCTATGATCCCGATTTGTTTTCATACAGCGAACAAACGCCTGATGACAGGTTTTCAAAAAGTTAGGAGCTATCTATTGCTCGATGACTACTTGGGAAGCAATGGAAGCTTCGGATGCTTCAGGAATCGAGATTGGACAGTGGCGCCCGTCTTTAAAACGTCACACTGATGGCACTTCAAATTAGGCATTATCCAATTGACGTAAAATGATTTCTGTCGATGGATAGTTGATTTGTTCGAATCAGCGGTCGTAAGCATCGTTGTTCTTAAGCGTTGGAAGTTGGATAATGGCGGCGTTATTGTTCCGGGTTGGCAATAGCCGAAAGGTTATTAGGTCGAAAAGTGGGCCAACCTCCCTCGCGGTGTATCGACGCGTGTAGGTTGACTACTGCAGATGGAGCCACTGTTCGAACGCTGTCTGATTAAAACCTTCCGAAATTGGCTTTTCGCAGCAGTTACCCCTTTCTCCTCTCTCCTGTTTTATCCTCTTTTTTTAAGGTCCTGCTCTAATTTTTTTTTTCAATTCCTCAACCATCTTCGGCTCGATCATTTAGCGTGCAAACTCCACTACTTTTTGCGATTTCAACGGAACAATGTTTTTCATCCCTTTTGCGTTTTTTTGCTTGTTCCGCTGAGGCATTTCGTTGCAGACGGGAAGAGCACTCACGTCGGCGAAAGAACTATGGCAGACCACCTGTTGTGCAAATGAAAGCTCTACCGACCGCATCACATTGCGAGCTCGTGTGCATGACGCGAAGAAAAAACTCCGCTACATAATTCCCTAGACATACGCTTTCTTTTTTGTATCACATTTATTACTCGTTTCCGCCCTTTTTAGGGCGCAATGTGCTCTGGACATCAATTAAGTCAGTTTTCCTAGGAAGGTATAAAGAATTATAATTAGCCAGGGGAGCGTAATAGAAGGAGCGTCTGAGGCTGCATTTTCTTCCCCATCAAAATGGAGGCTGCGTTTCGTGACCTTCTCCTCTTGTTTCTTAAGTTGGAATACAATACGCGACCGTATACTTTTTATTTTTATGTACTCTTGTTAGGGTACGCTTGAAGGATTTTTTTAAGCTTGGTAAAAAGCCTAACACTATTTATTTCGGTTATTTAATTGGCTACTTGCACAATAAAAATCTTCCTAAAATTTCTTGAAGTAAAAAAAGGTCACCACTCGCAAAACATCGTTGTTCGTTTTATCTGATACAATTATTACAATTTCCATGAACCTGATTTTTTTTCATTGATCAGTTGTACAAAAAAATTGAATTGTTTATCGAATAGCCAAGTATAATGTACATATTACGTAAGAATACCAGACATATATACACTATTGTTGAATTTTTGTGTACTCTTGAAGGAATTTTCATCTTCTTACTGTTCAGAAGAAGGCCTGAAACGATCTACTTTGATAATCCAGATGTGCACTAAAGTAATAAGCATTCACATGGATTTTAAAGGCACATCATTCTAAATGCACATTGTATAGTGGAACGTAACAAAAAATGTATATGTATTTTTAAAAAAATTTTCTACAAATGATTGTTATAATCATTGCTTCAATCATTATTTGAAATTGTTTTATCGTATTATTTAAATTGGGCCTGGACGAAAATTTGTGCTGAAAGATGATTCACGATCTTGTCGTGTTTATTTGATTGCAGATTTTATTGGGATCTCTGTATGCTGCTACTTCTCGTCGCGAATCTAATTATTCTGCCAGTCGCCATTAGTTTTTTCAATGATGATCTGAGCACTCGATGGATAGCATTTAACTGCCTTTCGGACACAATATTTCTCATAGACATTGTCGTCAACTTCAGAACGGGTAAGTTCTTTCAATCGCTTTTTATCACTGTCATTGATTTTCAAAAACTTAATTAAAAAATAATGCATAAATGATTAATTATAGATTCATAATTATAACAAGAAGAAACAAAAAAGGGGTTCTTTTATGGGGATATGACGCAATAACCTTTAACCTTTAATTGTTTCCAGAAGAGTAAACGTAAAAAATGATTCGCCATCGATTTCTTGTTGCATGTCGCCGTTATGAGCAATCCCCATTATCCACGCTTCTGGCTCGCCAGATGAACCACATCGCACATTTCCGACATGTATACGACTCAATTACATATGTAGCCGTGGTCACACACGTGTGGTAAACTCGCGTATTTCAATTAAGCAATTGTACGTGGGAGTTTAACGAGCATCGCACGGCTGGAGGCAAAATCTTTCGAAATGTTATTGAAAAATAGAGAAAATTTGTTTAAACGAGTTCAGGTGTAACGTCGCTAACTCCTATCCCCTGAAAACGTCAATACGCCTTACGTACGATTACCAACAGTTACGTACATTTTAGTTTTTTGAAATTTTCTTTATTACGTTTTCGTACATTTTAATGGTTGGATGTTCAAAATGTACGTCTCTGTCGATTCTAGGTCGTGATAATCTTTAATTTTCTATTAGCCCAAATGGAAGGCTATTTTATTAAATAGTATAATAATGTGTAATATGGTACGAATAAAGTGTAATACTCAGCCAAAAAGTGCACTGTATCGTTCCGTTAGGGAAAAGGACCCTGAGGAGTTCATTGGTAATGTCGACTTGTACTAAAGTTATAACTATAGCGAACGTGTTACCGTCTCTTTATATTAATCGAATGAAGCTGCTCGCGTCGGTTCCCTCGAGCTTTTACGAAATTTCTATACTTTTCTGGTTACGTTTGTTTTTTGTTTTTAAATCCCGGGCTGAACGTACGTACGTGGTCGCGTTTAATGAAATTTCCCTTCGGGTTCCACTTCGTTTCGTCTGGGTCAAGACGAGCTGGAAATGACATTCAGGATTGTCGAGCCGAATCATTGAGGACATTGTTTGCCACCCAAAATCCTGCTGGGCACGTGCAGTCACATTTTCACGTTACCTCAAACAAAGAGACCAAATTTTCGTCAAAAAAATCCTGATAAAGCATTGCAATCGTTTTAAATTTGTAACTTCCTTGGATTTGTTTAGATTTGATTGGTTTTTTCAGGAATTATGCAGCAGGACAACGCGGAACAGGTTATACTGGATCCAAAGTTGATCGCAAAACACTACCTCAGGACTTGGTTCTTTCTTGACCTCATCTCCTCCATACCGCTAGACTACATTTTCCTCATATTTAATCAAGTAAGTGAGAGTAGAGCGAGAATAGAAAAAGGGTAATGAAAGTTAGACCGAGCCTTATTGATCCAAACTTTTTTTTTTTCGTTCTCGATCCATTTTCGCCGTTGTTTCGAATGTTATAACGTTCGTATAAAAATGGGAAAAATGAGCAAGGCAGTACTTACAACTTATTCTGATTATTAAACGCAATTTATAATTAACCCATAAATATTTAATTGTATATTTCTTCACAAACTGTTTTTCATCTTTAACGTAACCGAACTTTTATTAACCTAACCCAAACGAATCTTATTCTTCACAGTTATTAATTTATCACTTTTATTCAAATATTTGTTCTTATCATTATCATCATTTTCATTATTTCTTATTCTTCACAGTTATTAATTTATCATTTTTATTCAAATATTTGTTCTTATCATTATCATCATTCTCATTATTTCTTATTCTTCACAGTTATTATTTTATCATTTTTTTCCAAATATTTGTTCTTATCATTATCTTCATTCTCATTATTTCCTATTCTTCTAACGATCGGGAACATTGTTGCAAACATAAAGCATCGTAGAATTTTTATCCGGAAAATCAAGCCTTCGATGCTTGCGTTTAAATAATTAAATTTTTATTGTGACTGATTAAAATGAACGTTTATTTCTTTTACTCCCGGTACAAATACAGGAAAATATAATTAGTTTGATGAAAAGACGTATTAATAATATTGCGATGAACAGTTCCAGGACTTCAGCGAGTCCTTCCAAATTTTGCACGCTGGTCGTGCTTTAAGGATTCTAAGGCTCGCAAAGCTGTTGTCACTTGTAAGGCTACTGCGACTGTCGAGGTTGGTGCGGTACGTTTCACAATGGGAAGAAGTCTATGTGAGTATCAATTTATTTGTTTCGAATATATTTTTACTTTTATATATATATATATAAATATATTTATATATATATATATACATATATATGAACACATACTCTTTATACAATATCGATTCTTCTCTTCAATATTTTAAACTATATCCTGGATACATGAATACAATTCGAACAATTTTGCATACGTACACACGCTAATTCGTACGATGAAATATCAAGCAGCAAGTATCAGTCAATGTGACTGTTGGTGCGATATCCATCGTTTTAAAAATAAGGATAGAGTGTCTGCGTAGCTCAGATTTATCTTAGTTCAGTATTAAGCCCTGAACCCAATTCTCGACCAGTTAAAAAATAAATTACCATGAAAATCCTGCTGTAATAAGTTTCCCCCGATAAAGACTTGTAAGACGAATCTGTTTTTGTTAATACAGTGAAAGTATAGCAAACGTCGAAGTTAAAAGCTTTTTTGTAGAAGCTTATAAAATGAGAGACTGCTCAATAGCGGTAGAATAAACGCAAATACCCGATCAAATATTTTTCCAAACAGAAAACTCAACGGCTCATTCGACAGTAAAACAGATACAAACGAGACTCCAAAAATTCGTATCGATCTCGTAGGTGTGGATTGGATAATTGAAGAATGAAATATAACGAGCGTGAAATTAATCAAATCGTTTGCATTGATCATCACTGAATATTTATTACGGAGTGTCAATCGTTCGATAAATTCGCACAGGAAAAATCATCAATATCATCGTTTAGGTGAAAATACGTAGGTACAGTCGATACATGAAAAAAGAAAAAAAAACAACAAAAACAAGTGAAAAGACGACCACGACGAAGACACTGAATTATACGCCGAGAAACCGGACACTTGCCAATTCAAAAGAAACCTCAATATTTCTGGACAGCCTAAATTGCATAGCTTAGCTCGCTTCATTGCAAAATACAATGCCTAATACAGATACCAACGAATCAATCAGGCGAGTCGTGAGTTCGATCAGGAGATTTCGTTGCACGAAAAGAAAAAATCCATCATTCAATATATCGACGAAGTACTCGTATTACCATTGCTATCATTTTATACGTACAACCTGATACCAAAAACAAAATAAGACAACCAAGCCACATTTGGGTTTCCCAAAATACCAGGTTTTCTGGTTTTTTTGCAGTGAAACAATTTCTTCAGTTTCGAATAAGTGCGAGAGAATAATAGAGATAAGGGAAGAGTAGTATCTAGACAAGAAAACCAAGCACCAGGATGACGACTATACTTCGAACACGAGAAAGAGAAGTCGAAGAAAGCCGAGATTTTCGAGAGAGATTAACACGTTATTTTATTTTATTGATGTTTCTTTTTTTTACCCAAAATTTAAACGAAGTCTTCACGAAGAAATACACACCAAAAAAACACGTGACCACCTTTGCATCGTTATTATATAACTTTTCTGAGCCGTTTCTGATCCATTTTGTGTGCGAATATCAACGATAACGATCGTTCATGGTCGTCCCAGTACATAATTGAACTCACTTCGTTTTCGAAAGTTAAACTAGACATACGAAAGAAAAAAAAACACGTAACCTCTTTGAGGACGGAGCCTATACGTTTGCGGATTGTCATCAACCGAAGAGTTTCTTTACCGCAGAAAGTATGCACACTTCGCGAAAAGTTGTACACTTTTTAAGAGAGGCAGCCTCGCCAACGCAAAAATGACAAAGGCTTTCGCCATTTTTGGTACGGACAATGGGCTGGTGGAAGTGCAGTGGAGTGTGTGTGTGCAGAGGTGGCTTTTACCACGGAAGCTGCACCGTCAAACACTCGCGAATATTGAAGCGTTACATTGGATTTCTCTGTGACGTTTTGCAAACTGCAAAAGCGAATGTGCCAGTTGGCTTAGATTCGTACGTACACACAGCGACGCGCACACATGATTAAAATAACTAGAAAAAGGGAGAGCGAAAGAGGAAGGTAAATCTTTTCTAACCAGAAATAAATATTATACTTGATAAAAAGAAATTGATAACATTAATCATTTTAAACTTACGTGAATTATTCAAAATTAACTATACTATAAATAAATAGTTGATAAAAAAAATTAATGAGATAAATCATTTGAAACTTGTCACAATGAAAAAAAAACTCAAACGCAAATTCTTCCGGAAACGAATTCCATGGTGAAATGCAAAAAAAGAAAACCTCTTTGGAAAAATAAAATACAAACGAGGATTCGTAACCTCTTTCCGTTCTCCAATATCTCTATCAATTTCGTTAATTCTGAAATGTCTGGAACGATCAATGGTCCTCATCGTTGTCATTCTCAATCCAGGTATCAGCCTAAGTCGTCAGTTTTTCGAAATTAACAATCACACTCGCAGTTCTCTTCTGTCGTGTTCAAAGTTACTTAATACGAGAGAATATATAGTTTTAAGCAGACAATACTGAGAAAAATAATACTTACATTTAGATACAAACACACACACACACACAATATTGTTTTTTTTTTATTTTACGATAACCCCTGCAATTTCCTTGCAAGATCAGCGCTGTGTAATATATTTAAGGATGTATATGCACATGTATATGTATATATATTTATACATCCAGATATACATATATATATATATATACGTATTTCCATATACTATCTGTGTCGTATTTTTCTTCTTTTTAAATCTTATTCCGTACCTCAATAAACGATGCTGCACCGTTCACCATACACGAATTTCAGTACTTATATTGCCTTTTTTTCGTCCACGTCTTGAACACGTTTGTCCAAGCACAGTCACCCATGTCCGTTCGTCTATGATAATTACAATTATAATTGTTATCAATATTTTTATTATTGTCATTATATTATTATCACGACTATTTTCATCGTTATTATTACGAATATTATTCTTATTATTATTATTGTTATTATTATTATTGAATTGTGTCTCACGCTGCTATCGCAACGTTCGCACCTCCTGTTTTTTTTTTTGCCCAACACCCACTGAAAGTTTCCACTTCCCGATGGTGATGTTCCCGAAAACTAGGGATTGATAAAGCCATTGGTGGTACTCCTCGTGAGACGTCAGATTATACAAACTCAGAGCAAAAAATGTAACGAACGAATTGAAAGAAAGAAAAAAAAAGAAATGAAGCAGAAAAAGGAGGCAAAAGAAATACTACAATACAAGTAAAATAATGAAGACAGATTGTAATGGATTGCATTGTGGGCATTGCGAACACGTTTGGAATGGGTTTTGCAGATCCCCCTTTATCAACAGCCGGAGAGGCACTACGAGCGACGGGCTACACCGCCCCAACCAGACCGAACGAGCAAGGTGTGCCTGCCTAGTAAACCCAGAAAATCAAGGCCGATTGTCCTTTTCTTGATTAAAGCGTTCGTTAACTTACAAATAAATGTTTCTACGTTTTTTCGTTTGTTTACTTACGCTAGATACCATTATTTATTGTGGAATCGTGTTACGTCATCTTTTCGTTTTCTTTCCCTTTTTTATAATTTTACTTTCGTACTTGTACGGTCTGTCTGACAAAAGCGTGCACGGCTACATTTTGTCCTGAAATCTGTTAGAGGGTGGATTCGAACGCGAGCAGATAGCGAGACCCTTCCTTCAAGATGTTTCGTTTTGTTACTGTCACTTGTTGTCTGAGCGTGGTTACAAACGCCTGTTGTCCAAGAAACACGTTGAAAAAAGACTAACTTGGATGAGAGGAGTTTCGACCCCGATTGGTACAACGTTATTTTTTTGGAAGAAGCCTCCTTTAAGGCATGTTCTCCCATCACTCATATCTGGTCTATCCTCACCAATAGTCTGATCCCACGAAGCGTGAAACCACCCGGTAAAGATGCACATGATATAATCTGTTTTCAGATTATATCATGACACGAGATGAAAGTGTGCCTTCGAAAGGCCAGGCGATTATTAATTTTTTAGGCGACTGAACAACTTTTAGTAATGAAACATCACTGTTTTTATTACGTACAGTGTCTGTTTTTTTTTTCAATGCCTTCTCCCAAATAGTTTTTGAGTTTCGCGGTACACGCTTTTGTCAGACAGCCTGTATATCTGTATATATGGGGCTTTCCATGCCGATTCGGCCTGGGTTTGGAACGTCACCTCTCCGATTTGACCCGCGATTTTTTATGTTATTGTACTATCTCTGAAAGGCACTCGAGACTTTTTTCAGATTTTTTCAGAACCATCTGACTTCACAATATTTTCTATAAACGGAAAATTACCCCCCACATTTAAAAATCGGAAGTAAACACGAAAGACCTGTGTCACATATCAAACACTGTGAGCATTAAAAAAAGTGGGCACGCGTTGCATTTGGACTACAGCGTGCTTTTGTCGCCAAACAATTTTTTTTCATAGAATCATTAACCGACAAAATACAAGAATTATTAAAAAATCTGAACAAATTCTAGTCTATTTTACATAATGTCATGTAATCTTTTTTCTCTTTAACTTTTTTCCATTTTTCGTCTTTCATTTTTTTTTCGAAAAAAGCGCGTTGTAAGCCAAACAAAACGTGCGCGCACTGTTTTTTAACGCTCACAGTGTTTGATATGTAACAAAGGACTTTTGTGTCTTTTTTCCGATTTTTAAATTAGGGCGTTAATTTTTTGTTTATAAAAAATATTGTGAAGTCAAATGGTTTCGAAAAAATCTGAAAAAATTCTCGAGTGCCTTTCAGAGATAGTACAATAACATAAAAAATCGCGAGTCAAATCGGAGAGGTGACGTTTCAAACCCAGGCCGAATCGACATGGAATGCCCCATATACATTTACATTTATGTACATGTATATTAATGTATACTTGTGTATTTTATTACTATTATGATATAACGAATTTTTATTTTTGGGACTTTTCTTTGTTTTTTGGAAGCTAGAAAAATTGCATAGAGTTTGATCGTCTGAGTCTAACATGATAAGCAAGAAGATGACCCTGTCACATTCATAGTGTCCCAATTAACCGTCTAGTAGACGACGATGAAGAGCTGTAATTTTTAAAAAGAATATTACTCCTTTTTTTAAATATATAGAAATTTCGTTTAACGGCAACCCGTAATTCGCGAAGTTCAAACCGTCGAGAAGTTTTCATTGATTATGTATATGTTTTTGCAACTAAAAACGTTGATGCTTCGACGGATAAAAATTGTGAGCTCTTGATCGTTGCCACTCGTGAAAACCCCGTAGTCCAGGTCATTATAATTGTTAGAGTATGCATCGTGCATCGTGAGACAAAAAAAAATATTAAAGAAAACTCCAAAAATGAAAGAACCAAAAAAAGTGAGACTAGTAGTTTTGTTGGTTCCTTTGACACGTTCGCATCCTTGAAAATGCCCATGCGGAACGTTTTTGTCGATGACATGTTTCTGTCACATATTAATTGTTCGTCCGTCGGGTTTTCTTTTCGTTCTGTTTGAAAGATCCGTCGAAACGTACGTAGGTTAATTAATGACAGCTCTGATATATATCTTCTGAAAATATTTTTTTTTACTTCTCGAACTCCTCGTGTCGAGTTACATGTCAAATAATTCATGCAGGAGTCCAGCCACGATGATGCAACCGATGGCCAATAAAATTGAATGGAAGTTAATTTTAGTTGAGAGCAAAAACAAAATGCAGATCAACAATATTCGACACGAAGGAAATTTGATTAATGACGCAGAAGATTTTATTCGAATCGTAGGTCTGCCTGTGAGTGTTAGGTGTGAACATTTATTTTTGTTTGCCCGAAATTTAGAGGCAATGTCGCCTGTGAACAGTACATATGTGTGTTTTCCCAAAATTTATCTCTTCCCTGTATTTTTTTCTTTGTCAATTTTATGGTTTCTTTTTTTAATTGTCAATCATTCATTGATCCGAAATCTCCCTCCCCCCTCATATAATTGTGATCGATATTCGTCTGGTTTTTTTCACATTGTAAAAAAAAAATATATATACATCTTTTCGCACTACCTCGCGCATTCGTTGACGCTTGACGCCCAGAGTCATACTGCTTCGCTCGTTACAGACTTCCCTCTTCGAAAATGAACAACGCGACATTTTCTTTGCACCCAAGTTTCTCCCACGCTTTTATTACGAACAATGTTTTTTTTTGCACCAACAAATATTGCACAACGGAAAGACCGGAGTGGCAACTTTTTTTTTCGTTACGAAGAGCCAGCTTCTTTCCACCTTCACAGTCGTTATTGAGAATCGAATAAATACAAATTTGAATTGCCGTTCGAGCACGCAGGGCACATACTGTATCTACTGTTTTCTTTTCATGTCTGATCTCCTTCCTGTTTGGTTGAAATGATAAAAAAGTATAATTATTTTACATCGTTATTATCGATCCATTGAATTTTTTTTTTCAACATTATTTTCACTCTTACCATCTTTTTTGATAGCTTTATTGTTCGAGTTCGTAACGAGGGTTGTTTTTTCGATAAAAGACGCGAAGAATCTGGGCTTTCGAATCTCGGGCAGCGAAGAGAAAGAAAATCGGTCACAGCTCTCGTTCAGAGACGAATGTATCAATTACGCGTCGACACCAGTAGTGAACATAAATGATCAATTACTATCATTAGAACGCGATACATATACCAACGTGCATGTGGTCGTGACACGTACGTTGCACAAGAATGTCAACGAAAGAAAACTATTGCAGACAAAAAAAAATAGAGACGAAGAATTAAGTGTGATCGAGGAGTTTCCAAGCCCGAGGACCATGACTAATCACTGCGAAACGAATCACACGCGACGCCAACGCACTATTTTTTTATTAATCACCCGCGACGTGTATACAATTGAAATGATCTTTCTAGCCTCGCGAACATTTAGCGAAACGTTTGCTGTGTATATAAAACCTTTCGAGACAAGTCGACAATTTTTATGGATTTTTGAAATATTCCTTAGTTACATTTCTGAAGAATTTGATTATATGATCACGATGTGTCGATTTTATCCAAGCTGTTTAAAAAAATTGTCGTTACGAAACTATCTGTCCGATTTGCATTAAAAAATGATGAAACACGCTTTCAACATCGCAGATGATACATGGAAAATGTATTTATTAAAACACAAACGACGACGTGTTAAACAAGCCACAAAGAAATCGATGGACAAAAAGAACGCTTTTTTAATGAAAAAAATAATAAGTTTGTCTATTTTTTATAGCCAGAACTAAAATTTTGGTGTGATACTTCTTAGATGTGGTACTTAAGGGAAAAAATAGTCAGATGTATGAATGGGACAATTTCACGCAGTAGAAAATCGAAGAAAATTGAACTTTCACTGTACCTCCTATTTCCATGTTCTTGATAAAAAAATTGCTCGATAAAGAAGTGAAAAATGAAATTTAATACGATCTAGGATCACTTAGAGTATATATAAAGATATAATTTATGAATAATCCGAGACCGTAAAAACTTAAATTTTGTAACTAAAAGTCAAGATATGTTTGCATTGTCGAAACAAAGTAACCTTGGAATAAAACTTTCGAGACCTATCTGTCGATTTGTTCTGAAATGCTCCGTATATACATAGAACTTTATGATTTAATAGCTTGAAAAGGCGCGGGCGTTGACGCATCGGATGGACGTATTATACAATATATCAAACGGAGAACGAGAGCAAAGGCAAAAAACGAAAATTTTCGGACTCGTTTATTAATTCCGTAAGAGGACCGTGCAATTTGGTAAGCCTGCGAATATCCGTTACGCGTCTCCTCATCAATCCCCTCCAAAAAGAGACTGAAAAAAAAAATCGGAATTAAATTTAAGCGAAAAGATCTTTAGTCGAGAGATAATTCTTCATTTTCAATTATACTAATTATCGCGATGATTCGGTATTTTCTACGATGTTAAAGTTTGCATCGCAAATTCTGCTCGATTTTCTATAATCCTTTCTTTTTATTATTATAATCTACATTTATTGCAAGTATTCATTATAATGTTTTTTCAAAAAAATCTTTAAAAATGTTCAGTCATTTTTATCCGATTTCTTTGATTTTTTCAACTCTCCAATAAACTCCGCGCGAGCGATGCAATAATAGGCTTCCCATTGAATTCTGAACTATTTTTAAACTTCATTATTTCGCGGTTGATAGTTAAAAAAAAGTTTCGCAGGGCATTAAAAGCCGGAATTTCCTCGGCGGATAGATTCGACGAAATCTTTCAAAAAATCACGTACGGGCTTTTGCGGTCACGTGCGCGTTTACCGATACATTTTATCGTCGGTACTCAAACCGAAGTGAATCTATATTTAGACGAAGCTGGGGAGGCCGATAAATATTTCTACGAAGGGGCGAGATCGTCTCAGATCGGGAGCTTGCAGCTTTTCTGCATCGTCAGTTGCTCCGTCTAAACATCTATTATTGAGCTTCAATACCATCCGGATAAACGTTGCGACCTGGACTCTCTCCCGCGTCGCCTAATCCAGAACCAAAAAATATCTCAACCAGAAATAATTTTTCACTCCGTAGCTCGACTCGAAATTGTCCTACCATGTTTTTTCCACTTCCCTTTTAAAGAAAAAAAAATACATCACAATTATCTAACGATAGTGCAGCCATGGTTGTTTAACAGACTTAGGTAAACGATGTTTTTGTTTAAATTATATATACATATATATCCGTATAAATAAACGTACATACATATTTTCAAGTTTTGCATGTTATATATATATATATATATATACATATACATAAATATAAATATATATTGATATATATATATGTATATTTAATATTAATCGATGTTAACTGATACGTATTATACCATTCTATACATACAAATATACATATAAACGTGTTTTTTTAAATTATTATTTTGTATAGTAATTCGTAACCGATTATACATGTATACTCTACTATAGGGCGTGCTGGTTACATATAGAGATTTCGTTGGGTCTCATTCTCGCTGATTATGCTGATATGTGAATCGTTGTTAACGAGACCGATCGTCTAACGTTCGTATCAATATAAGCACTCGAAAGCTCTTGGTGAGTTTCGTTTTGAACGACGTCGGCTAGATACGCCAATATAAATGGTGACTATTGACCAATTGGTGACACACAAAACAATACCCGCGAGACTCATATTCATTGAGAGTTCCCGAGATTATGTATGCACGATAACTCGGAGCCTTCCGTCATTCCATTTCGTATTCTCTCATTAATATTCGATATTCGTGGAGCTTTCTCGAAAACACGAATCCGTCAACTATTCATTTGTATTTAAAATATTGTTGCGAATATTAAACACAGTGGATATAAATTGATTTTTGACGAACATGCTTGGGTACTTTTCATACACGTGCCCGAACGACAGGATTAAGGATTTTCTTAGATGTTTTGGAATTTGTTGGGTTACGCTACTGAACAAAAGGTCACGGTAGCTTGCAGAATTAAAAAAAATTTTTTTATTTGTATTTAAGTTTAGAAAAGTGGGTACTAATTTTCGTTTAAACAAATATGTATAATTAAAGCGTTTATAAACATATTTGTAAAAGCGCTTGGTATGTGAAGACCTCAATAGAGTATTTGATTCTGATCCGTTGATTATCAACGAAAAAAAAAAGTTTTTCTAGTACTTAATACTGTTTAAGATTCAACTTTCATTTTTATTTATTCTTTTGTTTCAATCACCTATAAAACACTGTTGTATTTTTGCTGATGTATCGTTAAGATATTGTGTTATTTTTGTTAATAATCAATGAAAAAAATATTCGAAAGTAAAAAGTTGATCAAGTCTAAACTATTGTTACACCGAATGAATTTACGAAATATCGAGTTAATTCGTCCTTAAAGTGTCGAAAAAACGTTTTGCAAAGCGGTTTTTGTAAAACGATTTTAAAGTTTGTTTAACAGTTATATTATTGCAATCACAAATGTACCTTCAATCTGCGACTCCTGCATCATTCGTTGGACCTTCCTCTATAATTCGAGGTGCTTCAAGAATCGAGTAATTTTTTTTTACTTTACCAGTAGCCTAACTTTGTAAAAATGATTTACTGAGAAAAATTAAATTTGAAAGCGACTTATTTGAAATCGTACACAAATAATTCTATACGTTGAGAATCATAACGTCGATATCTTATCAAATGAACTAAATATATTTCTGTAAAGTGATAATTATGCACAAAAATTTTAGACGATTATTGTTATTTTTGATTTTATCCGGATTCGTATTCGATGGCCCACTAATATAGAGAATATCGACACTCATACGATGTACATAATTACTATTCAAGATCCACTTTCATTCGCCCAAAAAAGAAAAACACGACTGCAAGCATTCGGATTGCCGCAAAATTCTGGTCGATCTACTTATGGTTGTAATTATCCCATTATGCATATGATGTATATTCTAGTTTGCAAAAGTCGATTCGCCCTTATCATTCCGAATTTCGTTTAGACACGTTACAGCGATAAAAAATTTGGTTTCGTAGCCCATAGGTACTCAATGTTCGTAGCAGTGCTTCAAGACACAACTTTAATTAGGTAGAATATTGTATGATTATTCGAGCAGTTAGTAATTGTTATAATGACACGTTTATGTATAAAAGAAGCCAGTGACCCGAATTTTGCGGAAGGTTGATACGTTGCATATCCATCACTTGCGGGGAAAAAAATGAAAATAAAAGTGTAACTCGAAAATCGAGCGAAAAACATATTTCGACGTTTCGTTGATCCGCAAAATTAGATGAAACATAAATATTGGAGAAAAGCGAAAACAAACATACCCAAACAATATTGTTACAACACGACAGTTTTTTACCATGATTTCTTCACTTACCCGTTTACCTATTATTATTATTATTATTATTATTATTATTATTATTATTATTTCTATTTGTATTATTACTTCGATGAGTTAATTATGATGAATTTGGAAATAATATCTGTCGTGGAAACAAACGAAAATTTCGGTGTGTACGAATCCCACAGGCAACTGAGTACCGCATTGAATTCTGCGGGTTAATCAATACCGGCACGTTTGCAGCTTGTTTCGGAATAAGCCAATAAATATTGAGCATTTAATCACTCGGTTCTGGTCTTTCCGAGCACGACCTCGCGGAAGCACGCACACGCGTACGTGTCCATCGCGAAATTGTTAACTAAACTCGCCCAATATTCGCATTTACGATGTACGTGACACTCCACTCTCATTCGTTACGTCAAACTTCGAGCAATACTTTTGAGAAGTATTGTCTCCGAGCTGAAAGCCTACTTTTAGACTTTTCTACATAGAAGCAAAAAATAAGTTTTTTGTCATATAAACAAATTGGGGTAATGTTGCAATATTATTCGTATGCACGATAACAATAAAGTGTACCAGATTCCATGAAAAAATATTTATCTTTAAAGCAGTTAAAAAACCCGTTTTTTTCTCAAAATCGTTATTTGCTGGGACTGAAATTGTGTTATCGGGTTTCAATAATGAAATTTGTTGACATTTTTTCTGATGTGTCGAGAGAAAATAAGATCATTATTAATAATTAATAGAAAAAGATATTTTAAGGAGAAAACCGTTGACCAAAATGAAATAACTGTTACACTCAACGAATACACCAAATTTCAAATACATCCGCTTATTAGATGTCGAGAAATCGTGTGAATTGTTTAAAAAAACATTGTTTCGAGAAAAACGTTATTACGGTTTGACTAGAACTTATATCGCTGTAATCACAAGTTCATCTTCAATCTGCGATTGTTGCGCTGTACGTAGAACCTTTCTCTTTAAATTCAGTTGGCCCAAGCGACGAACGATTTTTTAAAACGTCCACAGTAGCCTGATCCTTCAGTTGTTTACAGATAATTATTTTTGGTTAACTAAATTTTGCAAAAACATATTCGAGCTTAGTTTCGTTTGCTCAAAGAATCACAATTTATAAATACAAAAGTAATCGACGATTTGGAAATATGGAAAACAATGTCATCGTCCTCTAGTCGATAATAGTATATATTGCAGTTTTCAACGTTGTCCATGTAAGACGAATGAACACGAGTCGTTTCGTACATTCGTTTAAAAGATTTATAATTACCCTTAAGAACTAACGATTTTTCTCAAAAGCACTGAAACTCCAAACGTACTTTTTTTTGCCAATCTGGCAAAACTGTTCTCTACACAAAATAGCTCATTTTCGAATAATTACCTTTCGACTTATTCTCGCATCTGCGCTTGCAAACGTCTTTTTATTTAATTGTAAAAAAGAACTGGAAAAAAGAAAATTGCGCTTGCTGCTTGAGCGATTGCGGAGCTTTGACACTGATAATTTTAAGGATGGCTTGCAAGATTTACAAATTTAATTATTTGCAAACTTTTTTTGTATCCTTTCTCTTTAACCTCCCGATAATGGCAAATAGAAAATGGCTATACGATTTAATATACGTTTTTCAAGCTACGACACTTTACTCTCTCATCTCGACACACCGAAAACACGCTCGCTTCAAATCTTCAACGATCAATTTATCAACAACAACAAAAAAACAACAAAAAATGGACTAACGAAAAACAGCGTCGAAAAATGTTACTTCGAGGCAGATTTTGTATCATCAACTGGAGAACTAAAAGTCTTCGAATTCCGCTCAAAGTTGTGTCGAAGAAAATTGTCACAACGGTGACAGAGTTTTTGACCCCAGACTTCGAAGAACCAACGAGAAATCAGAGAAATAGACAAATGAAAGTGTAGAAAGAGAGAATGAGTTTTGAGAAATGCAGGTACGGAAAGGAAATTTTTTTACACGATCATAAAGAAACAAAACAATCAGTTACATTCAATGAAAAACAATGAGAAGCACAATATCTACTAAAAAAAAACTTTACGAATGATTTCTTCCCAAACGTGTCTATCAGTGAATTTTCTCCAACTCTTCTCCACTTCGATCTGTCTGAGCAAAAAAGAAGGAAAATAAAATTTTTTCAAAAGCCTACGAATCCCACTTTTTCAATCTTGCTCTCTGTCTCTCTCTCTCTCCCTTTCCGTTCTTCCGCCTCTATCTCTCTATCTCCGTTTCTCTCTCTCTTTTTCCTTCTCTCTTTCTCTCTCTCTCTCTACACACATTTCTCTGTAACCTGTTTTCCTCTTACTATGTCTCGCTATGTCCCGGCTTTCTTTTGTTTCTAGATATTGCAGAACCTACAAAAAAAACGCACTGAGCGGAGGGGGCGCCTAAGCTCTGACAATATGAATAAAAAGAAGTCCGGTTTCAGCAAAAGCGACCTTATTTTTAAGGTAACCCGCCCTAACGAACGCGCGAGCTCTCGTACCCCATGCGCGGGCACTAATGCCGATGAGTTTCTCTACCTTCGTCACGATCTTCTTTTTCGTTTCTCACTTTTTCGAAAAAAAGAAAAAAAAAACATATCTCGTGAACCAAAAAAAGAAAGTGACTGATGCAAAGTGCAAGCGATGCAAATTGCAAATCATCGGTATTTCCGCGCGTCGTTAGACTCTCCGATTGCCCGCATATCATTATTTATTTTTTTTTTTTTTTGGTTCTGATACGCCGATTTATTTTCGAAAATTGGGAACGAAAAGCAGACGTTGAGGCGGTAGTTCTGGGGAAAAAGAAGAGCTGCACGCTGTGATTGGCTCGTTGGTTTCTAATGTTAAAAACATCCGCTTACTTCTTTCGCCGCATTAAATATATATGCGTGTATATTTTTATACGTGTATATATATATGTATACGTATAGAAAAATATATATACACACATGTATCTATGTAATATTTATATTTAATATGTATACCCGCAACAGCGATAGGCTATGCTTAAAAACCGTTTAACACCAATTGTCGTCGTATCTGCCTAGCGATGACAAGTATCACCAAATCCGAATTTCGTTACTACAAAAGCACTTTTAATGACTCCAAAAATATTATTTGCTTATTTTCCGAATAATGTGTTGAACTTGATAGCAGAACGTTTATTAAAATTGGTGTTAATAAATTCGTATTATTACTTGGTGATTACGAATTATTTTCACGAATAATTATTTACTTTATTTATTTATATAATGATTTATCATTATTATTATTTTATTAGGGAACGTCGAAATAAAATATCAACATTACCAAGAAAAAAACATTATTTGGATGAATAAGCGAATGATTATTTTTTCAAGATTAGGAAAATTGCTTATTATCGGTCCTCTATTACTCTTCGCAACCCCTGAAAAGGCACAATTCTTCCAAAACCGAAATGAATTCGTACCTAGATCGCGTACGAGAAATTCTGACTGCTGATCGATTGGCTTTCCATCAACAGAAGAGATCCACTTTTCCCAACTTCTTCTTCGTTTTTTTTTTCACTTTTTTTAATCACTTACGCTTTTTTCAAAAACAAAAAAGTGCTTTTTATCGCTAGACGGTGCTGGCTTGATTATCAGCGCACGTGAGTGGGCGTCCCTTCTCTGTCGCTTTGTCGTTAATCGCACAGTTGGTGAAGTTATATAGATACAAATAGACCTCGTACCCGTGCAACGACGAAACGTATATGTACTTTTTTTTAAATCGAAAGTGAGGCGACAAATTGCAGTATTACGAGTATTGTGTTCGAGACGTACTTTCGTACATGTATATTGAACGATGAAAGTAGTGATAAAAAAAGACGATTCCGAAAGATCGACCGACAATAAAGTAATTTAATAGTTATCGAAAATAATCAATTTCTCGAAATAATAATAATCATAATGTTAATATAACGCGAATAATTTTTCAGAACGAAGTAAAAATTCCATAGTTCTTTCGGAAACATTGTCTGTTTCGCTCTATGCTTCGCACACTGCTTTTTCCTGTGAATTGGCTGCCTGTGGGCGTGGATATGCATTTCGCTTTGATGGCTATTTTCGCCTGGCTTTGTCACTCTTTATAGTTTGTATTTGAAATAAAGTGAAGAAAAAGATTTGGACTGTCGTCGAAATACACGTCATTCCATCATGCTCGCGAACCCGTCTCGGGAAAAGTGAGCTTACTCCTTGATTTACCGTCTGTTTGACAAGAGCGTACACGACTCGATTCTGTCCTGAAAATTGTTAGAGAATAGATTCGAACGCGAGTAGGTAGCGAGCCTCTCCCGCCAAGATGATTCGTACAGAAAGCGTTACTTGTCGTCAGAGCGTTGTTGCAAACGTCCGTTCTCCGAAAATCCCGACGAAAAAAATTCGAACAAAAGAAGAAACGTTTGGATGACGATTGGGACAACGCTATTTATTCGGATCACACGTGGCCTAACCACATAATTGTACTGATCCAACGGAGCGGGATACTACCGATAAAGTAGCACGTATGAATAGCTGTTCCCAGATTATGTCTTGGATTTAGTGGAATGTTTATCATGGAGTTGATAAGTGATTATTAATAGTGAAACCGACTGGATCACTCAGTAATGATAAAGCATCATGGCTTATATCGTGTACTTCGTGTCGTATTTTTTTCAATGCTTTTCAATGCTTTCAATGCTTTTCAAAACTATACCAAATAGTTTTCGAAATTCATCGGATACGTTCTTGTCAAACAGACTGCATATGTCATCGATCATTTTCGTCACCAATGTCTCTCTCTCTCCATCTTTATCTCGCTCTCTCTATCTCTCCTCTGCTTTTTCATTCTCTCTCTCTCTCTTTCTCCATATTTTCCTTCCTCGTCTCTTCGTCTCTCTCGCTCTCTCTCTTTCTTCATCTTCCAACGTTCTCGTTGCCTTCCATTTATGTTTCATTTAAACCGTGGTTCTTGCTAAGTATCCGTGTACCGTTCGAATCGTCATTGCCGTCATTATTAAGTCCACGAAAAAAAAATAGACGACACGCCATGGGAAAGACACGCCCTCTTAGTTGATTCCTCCGTAGAAAAACTATGATGCAAAATTAAATGTGTATACACGTACACACATTCATTATTTGCATTGTACAAATAATCAACGCACACATACGTTTAACATACGTTTATCCCTGTATGTATGCACGTATGTAAATGTGTGTTTTGAATAATGATTGGTAAAGATATTAAAAGATTGACTAATTCTCAGGTAACGTATCAAAAATGTTTTCTCACAAAGTTCGTCATACATTTATGGTTTTCCTCGTAAACATTCCTGAAAAGTCTAGTTGCAAAAACCATTGCATAATTGCGATAGATATCTTTCATGTTAACATTGTCGATCCTCCATCATCGTATGTTTGCTTCAGTATAGGATCGTATAGCATCGATTACTTCACCAATCATACATCGAGAAACATCATCTTCGCCTTTTCACGACGAGACGAGCAATTTTCCTCATTGCTAATCGTAAATGACCGGAACACTCGTCTCACTGGACTAACGAGATATCCTACACTTTGAGATTTGTTGAATTGATCAATGATCCGAAAAGTAGTCTCGAAAAAAATATATTAACTCGTGCTAGCAATTATTCGAGATATCGAATGCGAATCCTCCAATTTTTAAATAAGTTCGAATAAAAAATACGAGAATCTAAAAAAAATTATGTATTTATTGAACCGTCATGTTTGTCTAGGCTATATATTGCAATCGTGACATCGCACTTTCTTTTCATTTTACTTCTCATTCCATTCTACCATTTTCACGAGAGAACAAAGTTTAGTGGAGTACCTATCATCAACATTGCAACATTTCATTAAGATCATTATTCTTTCAGCAACCAAAAAAACATACTATACTTTATTTATTGTACATGGCAAGTCGTGGAATTTTTTATCGACCACTCGTCAAATTTAATGAAATTGATAAAGTCTCTCAAATCATTCATTTCCTCAAGTATGATATAAACAAAAAAAAAATAGGAACAACGAATGTGCCCATAAATAAACATATTCCTGATGACGAACTTGAATCCTCCTCGCTAACATCGTTCCGTAGCTCCCAATAAACAGTCATCCTACATTGAACACCTAAATTATGTAAATTCTCTTCATTTTATGACTGAATTTTCTCCATACTAATAACGTCTAATAGAGAGAAAAAACATCAAGAGGAAGAAATATATATTTAGTTGATGCACGAGTGATTTGAGGAAATCCCATGCGGAAAGTTACACTGCCAATTATATTTGCGTAAACCTGTGTTGAAGCATCGTAGTTGTATTAATATACTTTATGATTTCGACGCAATGATGATTTGATGATTTTGAATCTTCCGTTCTCGTTGTTGTTATTTTATTTGTGCAATAGCGTGATACCTTACTATTATTATTGATTAACAAGCGTGAGTATTCCGCAAAGTGGCATGCTTAAATTTGTGTTTGAAAGCAGCATACAGTGTCGAAAAGTTCTACGGACAAATTCCGTACGAATCTTTCGAATCAAGGTCGAAAAAAAAACGGGGCATCCAGAGTACGCCAATGTTTTTTTTTTCTAGCCGATAAATATTATTTTTGCAGTGTACAGCTTGGACTTTTATTTTACACCGGAAGTCGAAGGAGTTCAAGTATTATTTGGGCTCGATTATCGCTTATTTCGTGTGTGTGTGTGTGTGTGTTTTCTTTTTTTTTCTTTCGGTTTAATGTCTAGTCGATCCACGCGGGTGTACGTGGAGAATAGTAAACTAAAAAGGGGCCTTTTAATAGACCCCTCTTTATGATTTGTTAATTTTTGTTTTACGTTAGCCAACGATCCGCTTATTTGCTGTACACAACCGCAATGAGATGCTTCGGGCAAAAACGTCTCCTTAGCTGAAATGGAACGGAGACGACTGTGCTCGAAGCCTCCAACAATATCCTAATCTAGACGATACACAGAAACGAGAAACGAGGAGAGTCAATCGGGTCTTTCGAAGATACCGAATGACCGTCGAGTCTGGGCATCGATTAAAGCGATTTTCTTCGTTGTTGACAGTTCCTGAACATGGCGTCGGTTTTCATGCGGATCTTTAATCTGATCTGTATGATGCTACTGATTGGCCACTGGAGCGGTTGTCTTCAATTCCTCGTGCCGATGCTGCAAGGATTTCCGAGCAATTCCTGGGTCGCCATTAACGAGTTGCAGGTTAGACGATCCTATGCTGAGATAATTCTGCTCGAATCTTCACGTATTAATGTCATTTCACCGATCAACATGCCGATCGTAATCGCCAATCGGCAAAATGTCAATCGTATCAGCTTCTCTCAGCTGAACTTCATTCGAGTCCATCAACGAACTCGAACGAGCTGATTGAGGAATTGTACCAGTTTGAACGCTCTTGAAAAACATCATTTTATTAATTGTTTTTATGAAACCTTGAACCTAGTACAAATATTCATATAATTTTTGGGGGAATTGAGAAATACACTGTTGAAATGTGGTAAAAATAAATTGTCAATTTTATACAGTTTGTATGCATAAAAACGTTAGCCAAATCTAGCTCCAAGAAAATAGCCGTTCCTGCGGATCAAATTTACGCGAAGTGATATTTGAAAAAGAAAAACGAGAGAGATAAGCCAAAGATATTTAGTACATCACTAACGAAGGTTACGTGAAACGATAATTACGATTACGATAGAGACAATACTATGAAGGGTTCTGTCTCGAAACAACGTTTTGTTCCGATATCTATAGATCGATTTGTCTACACTACTTTCAAAAAGACGTAAAAAAAATGAATTGATTTTCCAAAGCTATAGAACCGATATGATGCCCGATTTTTTCCCTCATCGGAAAACATTGAAGATTACTCGAGTTGATGAAAATGAAAAATTGATTGACACGTTTCAGGAATCGTTTTGGCTCGAGCAATATTCGTGGGCACTTTTCAAAGCGATGTCACACATGTTGTGTATCGGTTATGGAAGATTTCCGCCACAGTCATTGACAGACATGTGGCTCACGATGCTCAGCATGATCAGCGGAGCAACCTGTTATGCTCTATTCCTCGGCCACGCTACTAATTTAATACAGTCTCTTGATTCCTCGAGGAGACAATATCGCGAGAAGGTAAGATCTTTCTGGAAACCCGATAAGTACCATTTTTTATCACCAGGATGTCCAACGAATTAATATTCTAACCATTTTTTAGTCCAACTATTTTTCCATTTAAGAGGAAGCCCCCCCCCCCCCTCGTCCGCTGATCAGGGTGACAGTTCCCCATGGATTTCCTGAACGGCTGTTCAGAATTTCATGAAATTTGACCAGATAATGTCAAATTCATAGACGAACGGCTGTCTTCTCCCCAAATTTCTCAAATCGAAAAAAAAAATACAGATTGTATTACCACGCGAGCGTCGTGATGAAAGTGCTGTAAAATAAAAAGTTTGGTTAATATCACGACTTAGAGGGGAGAAGAGCCGCATAGCCAGATTCAAAACACACATTTTGGGACTTCAACCATTTGATTCTATCACATATTTCAGGAGATCCATGGGAAACCATAATTTCTAGGTATTTGCTTACGATTTCGAGAAAATATTGTCCGACATTTGTGACATTTAGTTCCGGCGAATGTCGGGGCGGCGCACATCTCGAAATTTTCGATGTGTACATGTGTACGTATACATTCTCATACACGAAGCCCGTTGGGGCTTTCCGGGCGCTAGCGACAATGTTGCCTCGCGGTAGATAATCGGAGCTCACGCTAATAGGCTCCGCAGGTATCTATCGACGCGCCACCTAGCGGAATTTTTTGTCATTAGTGTTAGTTCTGTTTTGATTATGAAGCATTAGTCATAATGTAACAACAACTATTTTCAATTACTGAATTTTGCACTTTCTCGTCATTTTTAAACCAAAAACCATGTCGATTATTATTACTTGTGGTTTTGAAAGTGTGGATTTGTCAACTTTTCGCCCACAAAGTTTGAAAAAAGGCTTAGAGTTATTGGAAAGTAAGCATGTGAGCAAAGTGTAAGAAACAATTTGATCAAAATTGCAATAGTAAGTTGCAAGGAACTGTTTTGCGACAAACACCCGGTGCTTTTAGTTCTAAAAAAATATCAAATTCTACAAACCATTTGTTGAGGTAATTTTTTATAATTTTGCATTATACATCAACTTTCTTTATGTACGGTGTATTATAGTTTTTGGTTGTTGATCAGAATCGTTGATCAAAATCCTTTTATTCGTTTCAGCTTTACAAGGTTCAAGAAAAAGTTTGCACTGCGTCGCTGATTCATTGGTTGTGTGATCCATCGAGCA
>JAPYZJ010001124.1:0-30610 GCA_030522765.1 Ophioninae sp. B BG-2022a | reverse complement strand
TTTTCTTTTTTTTTTCAATTTTTTCGACTTTTTTTTTCATCCGTTTTTCATAGAGCGAAGTCAGATCCGCCGTAATTCGGTCACTTTTGGAATAATAGGGATGGAACGGCCGCGGCCATACGCAGAGACGAAATGATAAATCGGAGAGCCCGACCACAAAACAAGCCGCGAGATTATGAAAGTTTCCAGACTAATTGTGAAAGTTTCGGCGATATACAAATTGCGCGGGATACGGAAGGGAGATGCCCCGTGTTGATCCTCGTGATGGTAAGAGTAGAGTGCCCAGTAGAAACCGAAAGATGTCTACGTTTAGATAATAACGGCTCTAGAATAATAGCCATAGAAATGCTTTTCGTTGAAACAATGAAAATCCTGAATAATTACATGAGCACGAATGTGCCCTGAATTTACAGTTCATTTCGGGTGAACGAGTTATCTCGGAATTACATTTTCCTTCATCAAATTCGCGATAAAAATTTCTTCAAATTTCATCGCAATATTGTTCCTGCATTTTCCCCTGATTTTATATAATTATTCGAAAAATTTTAATTACGATAAACCGGGTTGAATTACGATAACGGGTTGAATTTTGGATTATTGAAACTAATTTTTCTTAAAATTTTTCATTTTTATTATCATCGATATTTAATTATTGCTGCCTGGTTGTTCATGAATAAAAATTCTTAAAATTTGTTTTTCTGATTTTGGGAGCTCAAACTCGCACGAAAAAAATCATATTTGAAAAAAACCTAGTATTTTCAGTCACTTGAATTTCGTTAAATCTTCCTTCGATTTTTTCAAATTTATTTCTACAAAAAAAAAGAAATATATAAGTATATATTTCCACTCGAATTTTTCAGTCGAAAAATCTTGAAGGAATGAACATGTATTCGTATTAAATGGTATATTTTTCTTTTGAGGTTATGTCATTTTATACCAGTAAAACTCTCGATTTTATTTATATATTTGATGAATAATAAATCAAATAAATAGATCGATAAAAAAGTAAATAAATCGATAAAGATATAAATAAATTGACAAATATAAAAATAAATTAAAAAATAAATTGATAAATTGACAAATATGTAAATAAATGGATAAATATATAAATAAATTGATAAACGAATAAATAAATGGACTTATATATAAATAAATTGATAAATAAATAAATAAATAAATAAACTGATAAATACATAAGTAAATCGATAAACACCTAAACATTTTGCTTTCCGGTCGAATTTGCATCGAAGTAAATACGATCGGTACAAGTTCTTTCGCGAAGCCCAAAGTTTGCTCATTCGCGATAGCTGCGGTCAAGTGTTTCATATATGGCGATAGGCTAGTTCGAAAAGTTGAGTTTGTCTTTCGAGACGCTCCATACCAATCTGCTTTTGGCAGATTGTATTTTCACCGCTATTACGAGGATTTCAGTAAAGCCCTGTTCCCGAAATGTGGCGACTGTGGTCTGCCACGGCAACATTTCTATCTCGAAGCTACGCGAAAACGTAACCTCCGGGCTCCCATATCAAATAGTACGCCAAAATTCGTATAACCGATACACGTAACTTTGAATCATTTGCTATTGGTCTCGGTCCAACTCTAAACCGGATAAATACACTGAAGTTAAGAACGAAAAGTCAACGGGAAAACATTCGGTCCAGCGTAACGACCCTGCTTTCATCCCTTTTACAATTATTTCATTAAATATCGTAATTAAAAACTTCCAACAATTTTATCTCTTAATTGCTTTTCGCACCCCGAAATTTTTCGCAGCTACTGAACCGTTAAGAAATTTTAACACACATTTTGTACACTTTTGCCAAACGAACCCAAACAATCCTTATTTAAAAATTATGATTTTTACTTTTTTTTCTTTGGTAAAAAGCCGAGCATGAAACGTTGGAAAAAATCTTGCTTGAATTCAATAAACAATTGCATTAGATTCGAAAGCGTTAATAAAAAATTAGTGAATTTATAATTAGAAATATATAAATTCATTTTATAAATAAATTGATTCATTAATTTATTTAAAAATAATAAATATATAATATAATGAATAATATAAAAATCAATCGATGATAATATAAATATTTACCAATATTAATATAAGTTTTAATAATATTTATTAAATTTGGAAATAATATCCGTGTAAAATGACATAACCTCGAATAATGAATTTGGCTGAATTCATTACTAGAGAAATTTATTACAGAAAATCAGTTTTTTATTTTTTTAAAATTGTTTATTATTAAAAAAGAATCTTCTTATTAATTTTTTTAATTTATTTTGAAAAAATACCTTTTTATTAAAAAAAAACAAACTTTTTCGTGCATATTTAATTGACGATAAATTCAATGTACTTTTTTATAATACTTATCGATTTTATCAATTTTAACGCCTGAACAGGTCTCGTAGAAATCAATGGGGGTGGATAAATGACGTAACGAGGCGACCATTAGTCAGTTCATACGAGCTCGATTGAACGAACCAGTTAATAGCGAGGAACTTACCCGAGCATAATTTTCCAACAGGAAATAACGATGTTGGTCAAAACCAACACACACAAGAGATTATTTCGTGTGTCAGAAATTTTGAGAGGCTTAAGAGTTGGCATATTCTCGTATCGCTGAGAGGCTTGATTTTCAGGAAATCCCGGAAATGAGAAACAGGAAAATAATATCATACTGGCCAGCTTCATCGTGCGAGTCCAGTCTTAACGACTTTCCGACAAAAACTCATAATTACACAGCTTCCCGAGATTTAAATTTTCCCCTGCTTTTCTTTATTCTTGTTTTTGTTTCATGATTCTCGTCACGAGAGATATGGTAATTATGGTGGGGGGGGGGGGGCAGATGAGATCGTTTTCCACTTTTTTCCAGCAATTTATTTCACGTTTTATAAAAATCTTGGATTTTTTGAAACCCTGAAAAATATTCAAAATTTCATTCAAATTTTGAAGAGTTCAAGGAGAATCTTCGATCGATTTTGTAAAAAAGAAAATTGACGAAATTCGAAAAGCGTATTTTCGTTTCATTCCATAGTATGCAAATTTCAATATATTATTTATGTGAAATTAATCGCGATTTTTGAAGTTTGTAAAAGATTCTTACTTTTTTGGTGAACATTTTTTAATTTTTTGTATTATTTCTGCGTTTTTCTGGAAACTTTGAAGTTTACATTTCTTTTTCGTTTTTATATTCGGTTTCTCAAGTTTCTTATTGAATATTATCGAAGTTTTTTTTGAACCTATGTAAAAACTTTTTTTATGATTTTTGAATTTTCTCTTTGAAGTTATTTGGAATTTTTTTTCGAATATTTCTGAAAATTCTTACAGAAGATTTACGAAGTATTTTTTAAATCATCAATACACGAAGTGACGAAAATCCCCAATGGCTAAATCCTCCGTTCGATGACAATTAAAAAAAAAGATCGCCATTAAAAAATTCGAAAAACGATATACGAATATTTTCGTCGATTTTGACTTGTCCAAGGTTGAGTTTTCGAAAGAAATATGGAGTTTCCGTAAAACCTATTTTCAATAACTATAATCAAACAAACGCATATTAAAGGAGTGTAAAAATTGAGGCTAACAGGAAGTTGAAGGATAACGATGATAACAGGACGAAAGGAATGTCACTCGGATGAACAAAAGTAGACTCGACACCTCGGGGACAGGCAAGAGTGCGTTCTCGATCACTACGAGGTTCTGATCGATCGTGGTCAATTAGACGCACTTGAGCGAGAAGTGGTTGACCGAGGTCTCGATTCTAGGATGTACCGAGAACCAAGGATAGGGTTTGAGGTTGCCACGGTATGGGCAGCTGATCACCGCAGAACGATTAAATTCTCCGCACGCCCGTCCCTCCATCGCGACTAGTAATTCACGTCGAATTGCGGCTTCTCTCCAGAGCGTCTTTCCCGCCCCAGGGCTTGCTGACGGTGGGCCTCGTATCGCCTTCCCCGGAAACCTCCTATATACAGGGTGGCAAAAAAGTCCGAAAAACCTGGGATATTTCGAAACGCTTTTCCTTAAAAAAAAAAAAAAAAAGAAAAACATTCAAGCTCGGATCTGAGGCAGTTTTCAACCATCAACTTCATTTCCACGGCGATTTCGAGTTCAACTTCATTTTTTTACATTGGAACTTCTATTTTTTGCAAAACGGATAAAAAAACAAATTTGACCTTGAAATGACCTTGAGGATGTGGGTCAAGGTCGAATTGAAGGTCAGCGTTGGACCTGAAATATTTTTGTTTTCTAACGGTCCTATTTTTTACGGATCGTTCGAAAAAACAAATTTGACCTTGAAATGACCTTGAAGATGTGGGTCAAGGTCGAATTGAAGGTCAGCGTTGGACCTGGAATATTTTTTGTTTTGTAACGGTCCCATTTTTTACGGATCGTTTGAAAAACCAAATTTGACCTTGAAATGACCTTGAAGATAGGGGTCAAGGTCGAATTGAAGGTCAGCGTTGGACCTGGAATATTTCTGTTTTATAAAGGTCCTATTTTTTACGAATCGTTTAAAAAAACAAATTTGACCTTGAAATGACCTTGAGGATGTGGGTCAAGGTCGAGTTGAAGGTCAGCGTTGGATTCCTCGTTGAAAACTATTTTAGAAATGAACTGGAAAATTCTTTTTTGTAGCAAATACTCCGAAATTTCGAGGGGTTTGTATACTTCTTTCCCACCCTATATATAAACTGTGCATATACATATATATGTATATATATATGTGTATATAGAACTGCAGGTTCGATGCTGCTCTCAGTACGTACGCAATCACCGATTTTCCTCGTCCCCCTTAATTTATAAACGGTGATGCGGAAATCTATCGCATCATTTTCTTTTTCTCTTTTCTCCTTCGTCCTTTGAGTACTTGAATGGATGAAAGAGGTTCGCGAGCTCGAATCGTTGCAAAAAGAGGACTTGGAAGAAATGTACCAATATTGGAGGATATTTCTGGTGAAGATGTCGCGAAGTTGGAACAGCAGGGGATGAAAAAGATGGAAGGAAAAAAGAAAGTAAAATATAGGTAGGAATTGATTTTGTTTAAGAGATAGATTGGTAAAATTGCTTTTTAGGTTATTGGTTATGGATTCGAAATTGAGGCTTCAGGAAAAATCAGATTTAAGGGGATGATAAATATTTCGAAAAAAATGTTGAATTTCTTATTGTCATTATTTAATGTTCGAATTTATATTTAATTCTTCTAAGAAAAAATTACGTTAATGTTTGGGTTTGTTTGGGTTTGGATTAATTTTTTACATAATCAAAAAAATTAATAACATAATAATTACTAAAATAAAATAAAAATTACTAAACACAATTTTCTTAAATTTGTATTGATCACTAAAATTTTAATTGGATTAAATCTGTCACTTTCTTGATATCGATGTACTTATCGGTAGCTTTTTTAGTTTTTCCAAAAAATTTTCGAGGAACAGAAAATTCTCTAGTCGTGAATTTTTTTTTGGAGCATCACCATCTCTCTTGGTGCATCAGCGATCGTCTCATTGTTCGAATGCGGAATTGGGAAACGCGTCCCTGTATGCCTCGTTATTTCGAGCACGTGACACGTGAACCGAAGCATTGGGGGTGGTTCGGCTCTCGTAATCGATTCTCTAATCGAAATTCGCCATTACCCATCGCTCGTACATCTTTCCCACGCGAAATTGTACAGTATCTCGTGATTTAACCCAAACTCTAATCTACCCAGATAGATTTTGGAAACGTACGATACAGGTGTACAAGTATGAGAAAAATAACTCGATAAGCTGATAATGCATATTGGAAAAAATGATCAATAGGCTAAATCGAATTAATTGCTTATTAATAAATTGATTAAACGAATAATTAATTAGCTAACGAAAAAAATAAAAAATAAAAAATTGTATAATAATGCTCTATTAATAAATCGAATAATCATATTTTTGTAAAAAAATGTATTTTATAATTGTACACGTATTTAATTAAACTCCTAATTGCATAATTGATACGTTTAGTCAAAAATTAAAAGAAAAAAAATTAAGTGGAGGCGTTAAAAAATAATCGTTTGCGAGCTATTAAAAATGACTTTTAAATGGATTTCGAAAGAAAATTGGTTAAATGTACTTACACATGTGATAGAGAACCAAATCCTTGATATTCTCGCTAGGCGCGTCAGGCTTTTGGAAAGCTCGATTAGTGGGTGCGAACACGGTCACGTGTCTGTACATCATCGTAGTGTTGGCTACATGGCTCGCTTCCAACAGTTGATAAAACTGGAACATTAAAGAATGATCGTAGATATGACGTTAGTTTGAATCTTTAAAATCATTTTTTTCTTAAACAATTTTTACCATTGTTTTCAATTTACTTTTAAGTCGTTTATTTGTTATTCAAGTCGATTCTCGACAAATGCCTATATTTTTCATCGTCACGTGACTCAATGCATAAAAAACGAAAAAAAATATTTCCGAAAAAGAGTAATAAAAAATTGTAACAAAAAAAAAATTAAGTGTTGACTTATGTAAAAAACTGTGAAGTAAACTTTTCGCAAGTTTGAAAAATTCTCGTAATTTTTTTTACATAAATAGTTTTTTTGTTGATGAAATGGATGCAGATTTATTTATTTATTTTTAAAAATACGGTTTTATCAATTTTATTAAATAAATGCAGATTTATTTATCTCATTAAACAAATGCACATTTATTTATTAAATTTAAAAAATGCATCTTTATTTATTTTATTAAACAAACCCAGATTTCTTTATCATTTCGCTGAATTGAGAAACTTTAAGAGCCAAACAAAACACTCCGGATACGAAAATTGGCGAATAAAACAAAAATGAAAAAAAAAAAAAGAAAATATTTGTTTACTTTTTATTTCCCTAGATGGGAGTCTAGTGAATATGAGATACCGGTGGAGGATTGAAGGAGAATACGGAAACAGCTCTATCGAAAGAAAAGAATAAGGAAAGCGAAGGAGGGAGATATCACGAGAGACGAGTAATAAATTACTCTCTGGTCTCGCTAAAACTTTGAACCAAGTTTTTCTCGTCTCGTTTGTCTCTCTCTTTCTCGATCTTTCTTATTCGTTCGTCTTCGTCTTCTTTCTCGGAGGGTTCCGTCTGTTTGCCCATCTCTTCCTTTATGTCTCGTTCTTACGATAATATAACTCTTCGGACCCTGAATCCGAGGGAGGAATTAATCAATCGTTGAGAGTTCGTTAAGTTTCACATCCGGGCTCTTGCCATCGGGGGCTCTCGGTTAGCCCGATTGCCCGGCACAAAACTTTCCTTCAAACACCGGAGAAAACGCGAAATAGTTCAAACTTAAAGAAATCGACGAAAAATAAAAGTTTAAAGAACACCGTTAACGGTGAAGAGTTCAAGCACGAAGCGAAATCTTTCTTCGGAAGATTCCAATGAGGCCAAACGGAACGGCCAAATATTATTCACGCGATTCTCTTTTTTTTATTATTTTCGTGACGCGGGATATACGCAATAACGATTCGGGATATTTGGATTTCTCGTGTGTATTTTATGTGTATATTTACAGTAAACAAATAATTCGATAAACAGAAAATATATATAGGAAAATATTATCAATTGGCTGAATCAATGTATAATGTACATAATCGTTTATTTAGTTAATTAATTACTCATTAATTCATTCATTAAACGATCAATATTATATTATTAATATAGAATATATAATAATTATAATATATATCTATTTATATATTATATATTTTTATTGATATATGCAGATACTATATATAAATAATAATATGTTAAAATATATAATAATAGAAAAAATTAATCAAAATTAAATTTAAAAAGTGGGTCACGTAAAACAGTAAAAAATTTTGAATTTTTAGATTCAATATATCTAGGGATTTTTAATTCAAATGCAAAAATAAAAAAAATAATAAAAGATTAAAATAATTGTAGTAAATAATATTCTTGAATATATTTGCTTTCGAAAAATGGAAAAAAACAAAAATTCGATTTCTTCGAAGTTTCAAACTAGAAATCCGCCTTAAAGTGAGCGTTCGTGATTGTAAATCAGAAGGAAAGGGTGAACTTATTACTTTTCTCTTTTACGAACATCATTCAGCAAAGATTTGCCGTTTGTCCAATTATATATGAAAAAAATGGAGGATCGTGGTTGGTTTTTATACGAGAAGAGCCATCAACCGGTTTGCTATTGGGTTGCCAGAGGGAACGCGAGCTTCCGAGCGATTCTGAATTTTCACAAATTCTGTAGGAAGTCCGGATAGCAGGAGGAACGAAAGTGTTGGTCGTTTGAGGTTCTTTGTTGGTGGCTGAAGGTAATATTCATCAGCAGTACGTCCTGATGGATAAAGAAGGAGAGTACAAAGGATCGGAACGTTTACGATACGTTGACTAATTTTTCATTCACTTTCACGAAACAAAAATGTAATTTGGATTCAAAAAAAAAAAAAAAGAAAACGGGTGATTTTTTTTTCGTCAGGAAAAGCTCTCTTTGATCACCAAATATTTTTCTCTATTTTCGCTCTTTTCGTCTCGACATTTCTCTCCCTCGTGAGCTTTTTTTTCAACTCGTTCTTTTTTTTTCCATTGCAGTCTTTGTACCAAAGCCGCTGACTAATCCGCGAAAATAATAAATGAGCGAGGATACCTACCCCCCCTCCCCTTTCCATCTCGCTCATCACCCCGGAAAGCTTTCTTCCTTGTATAACGTTGTACCCCGTAATATTGCAACGCTAATGGCGAACAAAGCGGTTTGAGTAATGGAGACATGTCGTGAACGCTGGCAATTAATGCCAGAGTTCAACCGTGTTACACGAAACGAGAATTGCGAGACTTAAGATAGCGAGTTATTGTTAATGGCTGCCTGAATGTGTGTGCGTTATTACATGGGTGTCAAACAACGAAACGCCATCTTTCTAGTACGAAGCCTGTTTTTTCCCCCCCTTTTTTTGGAGATTTTTTTTTTTCGACGAACTATTGAAACAAAATCATTTATAAATTTTATATATTTTTTTCAGTAACGTTTAAACAAAGTTTGGGAATTTTTTGAAATTTAAATTGAATATAATAAGAGATACACTTTATTTTTATTTTTATTTTTAGGTTAGGAATTTATGTATTTTCTGTATTATTATTATTATTATTGTTTTATTATGGTTTGTTCTGTATTATTTGTATTATTATAATTCTGTTATTTTTTATATTATATAAATCTGTTATTTTCTGTTTCTTTCTTATATTATATAATTCTGTTATTTTTTTTATTCTTAATTTCTTGATTTTTATAATTTATCTTATACACCAAAGATGTATAAACTTGAGCAAAATCAATTAATTAGTTTTCGAGATGTCACGAGAGCAGTTTGGAAGCAACCTCTTTTTGAGAAAAACATTGACACTTATTGTTGATAATTTTTTATTTAAAAAATGGTCTTATCTCAACATCGATAAAATTGGATAATTTGAAGGAAAAATGATAATACACGAAACTTATTTATTCAGCAGTCGAATAGTGATTTCTCGAGGCATAGGTAGGACGACACAACATGACTTTCTATATCCCTTAGCCATTGGACTCCACAATAGTATTGTATAGAATACTGCGGTTGGCGCAACATTACATAATATATATGTTATATCGAATGGTGAGCCACGTATTCAATATCGAAGCGATTGCCATCCCCAGAAGGGCTCTTCACCCTTGGGGCTTCGTGGCAAATATTGCACAGGTATACATACAGGAATGTCTGAAAGGACGAAGCAAAAAGGTGGACCCTCGCGATTGCGCCATATATTATCAGTTATACTATTATTTATGTCTATAAAATGCCACAGTTTATTGGGATTATTCTGAGACTCTCCCTGAACGGGTTTATCGCGTTGGTTGCTCGCACATGCTCGTTTGCACACTCACCAAACGAATTGACTTTCCTGTCCAGTTATTTACCATGATATATACCGCTTGCAGTAAAAAATAAAAAAAATCTTCGAATATTTGTAAAAAGTAAGAATCCTTCAGCATCCAGCGATCCTTTTCCCAACAAGCTATTTTTTAGGCAAAAGGGGGAAAGTGCATCGTTTAAATTTAACAAAAATTCATTTATTTGGCTAAACTGTTTTTTGACAGATTAGAATTTCGAAAATCAGAAGTTTTTTATTCTGGCTTTGTATTTAGCGAATTTAAATTTAAATCTGCAATGCAATTTAGAAATTCAAGCCTGTGAGATATAAAATCCTAAAAATATTACTATAATTGAAATTTTTTACTTTAATAATAACCCAAACAAATTCAGTTTGATTTTAATCATAATGATACTTTGATAAAAATATTATTACTATTATAATATCCTATTTTACTAATAATACTAATAATTATTTTTATTTTTCAATACGTATCACATTTATGTTAATGACTTTAAATGCAGATAAAACTTTATACATTAATATGATTTTAATAAATATTTAATTCTACGAAATATTGAAAAATGAAAAAAAAAAATCTCGAAAATCGTGGAATATTAATATCTACGAATACTGCGAAATACCGAAAGGTGAAAAACAAATTTGTCACACATTGGAAAACATTAATCGAGAGTTACAAGTTAACACTTCCTGTTCAGAGATATTTCCCAAGCCAATATCCCTCTTAACTTTTCAATAATTTTTTCGAAAAAAAAAATAAAAAATAAAAAATAAAATAAAAAACGAAGAAAAGTAAAAAAAATCTTTTCACGTCCGCACATTTCCAATAAGCAGCAGGGTGGGCACTATCAGCTTACAATGGAGTGCTTTCGTTGAATTGATTCGATATAACGCTTACGGGGCGCAATAATGCAAGTGTTGCGCCCCGGAGGAATGGAAAAGGTCCACCATCACCAGCAGACGCATACAGTGCCCATTGGGCCAAGCCCGGAGAGCCGGAATTTCGAACCAGCCAGGACGTTTCATGAGAATGAAGTTTGTATACAAGTGCGCGTGACAGTCTTGAAGCTTCGAGCTTAGAAAGCTCTGATCGCTCTCTCCCCCCTCTCCTCTCTCTTCCGCTCTCTTCCTCTCTCCTTCTTTCTTTCCTTTATGCAGTTTATATAGATATTGAAAAATGAGAAAAGACGAAAGCTTTCAGAAACGTACGGGGCCACGTTTATAGCTACCTGAGACTGCATAATACTCTTATCCCTTCGCTCCAGAAGTGGCACGAAAACTTTCCATCCGTGACAGTCAACGAAACGATAAACGTATGCAGGAGCCACTGTGTTATCGGCGAAAGAGTTACTTCGAGTGTTTTTTCAGGTCTTTTTGCCAAAAGCTAAATCCCATGTCGAAAGAATTCCGCTTTTTTTTTTATTATTATTAATTAGAAAGAAAATTGATTTTTTTAGAAAGAAAATTGATTTTTTTGGAAAGAATATTGATTTTTTGGAAAGAAAATTGATTTTTTTAGAAAGAAAATTGATTTTTTTTAAGAAAGAAAATTGTTTTTTTTTTTAGAAAGAAAATTGATTTTTTTATATACTTATAGCATTTTTGTATAATATAGCAATTCAGAATTACGTCCGCGAAAATTTAGTTTCTTTTACCGAGGAAATACGACAATAATTAATTAATTCAATCAATGCATTTAAAGAACAAAATTTGGGAAATATGTATTTATCAATTTTTTGTGGATATTTATTTATTCACTTTTAGAGGATATGTATTTGTGAACTTAAAAAAAATGTAATTTGAAAATAAGAAATTGAAATTGATTCGTCGAATTCGATGAAAACTCTAATCCAACTTGTTTATTGAGATCCGTTGCTTTTAAATTAGGATGAAAATTAATTAAAAATTAATCGTGGATAGAAATCCACGATTAATTGTTAACTAATTTTTAATTGATAATTATTATAATTACAAGTGCAAGGGTTTTCAATAAATAATTAAAATTGTTTCTCGACCAAACAGTGAGGAAATCTACTTTGTACCTTTTTCCGATATACAGATGGCGACTTTTTTTATTTTTATTCTTTTTTCATCAGTTTTTTCTCACCTTTTTCATTATCCTGAATAAATACGAACTGAGTCGCTTTTTCAACACTGTTACCTTTTTACTTCTCTCACTTGTTCGGCATCTTTCGAACTACTTTTTTTTTTCGCTTTGCCCCTCGTAAACTCATTGTTGCACATTTTACATTTCCTCTCATTCGACGTCATCCTCTTAGTCGTGAAGATGTCTCCGCGAGTTTACGGTTTGCGATCTACTTGAAACGCCCAATGAAATCCTTCGAGAATTGATTTACGAGTTCAACTTTTCAGGGAAGCGAAGAGTATCCATTGGTTATTCACTGTAAAATTGTTACATTTGTGTACCACGAAAACATTTTTTTAAACAATATTTTCAATTTTTATAAAAGCCTCGAAATTCATTTGTCAAATAATTATTCATAAAATCGTTGCATTTTCGGAGTAGCGAATAATCGATTTTTTTAAGCTAATTTGAAGCTTGATTTTAGCTTAATTTTTGTTTGGGTTAGTTTGGGAGTTTACAAAATCTGCGCAGTTGAACAAATATTTCGCGTTTGTAAAAAATCGTAAAAGGAAACTTGAAAGGAAGTGCAGCGTAAAATTCGAAAAATTAATTTTTTATATAAAGATTGTCGAATTAAAATGATTGTGGGTATTAAAAATTGAATTTATTTATAAATATTAAAAATATTGGTAACGTCACGTTTTCGGAAAATAGTGAATTATATTTACGTTAATAAAAATATTATTTAATCGAAATATAAAAATAATTAATAATAACTACCAATAATAAAAGATAACAATTAATAACTATTACTTTAATAATAGAACATTTAAAAACCTAGAAATATTGAACTAAATATTATTCAAGCGAAATATTAAAATTAATAAAATCATGAATAAAAATTCGAGATCTTCGTCAATTTTTCCTTGAATCGCCCATACCTTGAAGACCGAGGACTACGCTCGAGCTGCGCTTTACAAGTTTGTGTGAAAATCTAACGCAAACTCAAATGGCTTCGACGCCTCTCGATTTATGATCCGCATTCGCGAGTCGTCGAGTTCTTTTTTACTAACTGAAAAAAAATCAGAAGAAAAAAGGAGATGGCTGGAGGAATCGATAAAACTTTTACGTCACTGTCGAACTTTTTTCCTTCGTAATAAAATCAATCTATATATATATATATATAGATGAAGTTTGATATTTTTTTAAAAATATGTTTAAAAAGATGGGGAGATATTTTTAATTTTTTTAAAACTGTGTTTATTGAATGTTTAAAAAATCCGTCACCGAGTCGGTGAAAATTCGAAAGAACGATCCCCGAGAACCGTATTTTTCTACGTTCGTCCAGACACTTAAGTTTATTAAACGCACAACTGAGACGTCAAAAGATAAAACGATAAAACAAAGAGTTTCTTCGTTCCCTGCCATTTTTCTCAACGTTCTTAGAATCAATCTTTTTTTGTTTTTTTTTTTTTTTTTTTTTTTTGACAGCGCGTTAACCGAATGAAACACGGAAGTGAAACGATTTCATGAAAGATGAGAGCGGGTGAGTTGATCCCCGAGGCGAATTCTCGGCTCTCCGAGGAAAGGAGGGTTAACGCTTTCCCGAAAATTATTTTGTCACACGCCTGTCGTCTGCAAACCGGAAAACGAATTCCGATTTTGTATTTCCGGAAACGCCAGGAAATAAACTATGATTCGTCTGCCTGATGAAAAAGTACGTATACGAAAAAAGTAATTTTGTAAAATATTGGGATCGGATATTTCATCGATTGGGTGAATATTTTTTACCCATCTTCAAAAGGAAGATAACAGAATCCTTCAATTATCTTTGGATAATTTTTGTTCGAAGAGAAAGCATTTTTTTTTTAAGAAAATATTAATTTTATTAAATATATATTTTTATCGTAATATTTTTAATAAAAATTGTGATTATTTAATAACTAATAATCGATAATTGGCTTACAAAAAAATAATAAAAATCTTCAATTATCCTTGGATAATTTTTGTTCGAAGATAATGTATTTTTTTTTTTGCAAAAATGATAACAAATGAATTATAATTTTTTGAATTAACCAATTCATTGTTTAACAATAGCTTCCATGCATGGACCATCCATAAGATAATAAAATCCTTTAATTATTCTTTGATAATTTTTATTCAACGATAATTTATTTTTTTACGAAAACCCAAATTGTTTTAATTAAAATTGAGGTTATGTAACAATAACTGGACATCGCGTTTGACAATCAGGGTACAACGAAAAAAAATATTCGTTACTATGCCTATCCACGTTTCGTCTGTTTGTCGAGCACTCAGCGAGCGAGAGTTCTTCAAAAAAACACGAAAGCTCGATACGATAAGGTTTTTTGAAAGTATCCCGAGTCTTGTCTCATTTTCGTCGGCGCCATCCTGACGGCAAAGCTTTTCCACAATACCCTCGGATATCGTGATTTCTCGAGGAATCCTGAGGGGCTTTCGAGTCACCCCTGGTATCTCGGTTTGTAGGCAATGCCAATCCAAAGTGATCCCCCAGGGTCGTTGGGGAGGTCAACGACGTCTCGTCTCTCGTAACCGAACAAAAACAGGGATACTCTCGTACACTCGGCACTGGAGAGCCCAAAGATTGATGATAGAATCGAACGATAAAAAAAAATTGAGAAAAAAAGATCGAATAGATTTCTCGCTCCCCGTTGCCACATTTTGCTTGTCCGAGGCGCCAAAATATTTCTTCTCAGCTAAATTTCTTCGAATAACATGAACCTTAATTGAAGAAAAAAAACATTTCGGCTAAAAAAAACACTGAAGATAAGCGTGAATAGAAAATGTTAAGGAAATTTTGAAATATTGGAAAGATACTTTTTTATTTCCAAATGGAAAATAAAAAATATTTAAAAAATAAAAATATAGAAAATCATAAAAAATACGAAAATGAAAAACAATACTAAATAAAGATAAAAAACCAAATAAAAAATACAAAGATGAAGTAAAATAAAAAACAAAACATCGAATAAAAAATACAAAAATTGAAAATAATAATAAAAAACATAAAATATCAAATAAAAAAATATAAGAATGAAAAACGACAACATACGACAGGCAGAAGTAACCCAATGCGTGAAATTGTAAAAAATCGACTTAATATATCCCGCGAACCCAAACAAACCCAAACAAGCCCGATGAACTTTGAGTTCGATGAGACATTTCCGTGTTCAATTTTGGGTCTTTTTCACCATAGCGACGAGAATACAACAGCGATGTAATCGAGCGAGTGTTATGATATTTATAAGGGTTCGTGTGAGCCTGAGCCCTTGATACATTTTTTTTTTTCCTCCAATGTCACCCTCGCACGGGCAGAATCGTGTGAACTTTAGCAGCCGCCCTTGTCACCTGTAACTCGTGTATTCAACGACGTTTCATAGTTGGATGGCCATCCGGTAGATGGAGTGGTGTGGGCTATGCCCACACACAGTTCTCACGCGTACATTCTCTGTTTGTACAGGATATCCTCGCTGGGTTTCTCGCCGTATCTCTACAAGCAATTTAACTGGATCGGTATACCCTGAGCAATCGATTTAGTCAGTTACCTCCGGTTTTGCCGATTCGACCGCAAACTCATCGCCGGCAAATATCATCTCGACGATACTGCAAACGACGCGAATTTTAGCTTTTCAACTTGCAACAACGATCCAACAACGGAAATAAATTAAACGGATAGTAATTTTGCAAAAGTGGATCACTCCAAAAATTTTTGTCGAAAAAAATTTTTTTTTGCTACGAAAATCTTCCCTAGGTCACCACTAGAGTGAATTTGAGTCGAGGAAAATTGAGTTTTTTTTGTATGATTTAGGGAAGTTAAGGGGTTTTGGTGTTTTGGGGAAACGAGAAAATAGGGAATTTTTTCAATGCATTTTGGAGCCTAAATTGGTGACACAGAGTCGTAATATTTATTAAAAAAGCTTTTCAAAATTTAATACTGATGGAAAATCCGAAGTAGCATTCCCTCCTCTCTTATTAAATAAAAAATAAAAAATTTTAATTAAACTGAAAAATAATTCCCCAACCTCGCTGCAATATATACACACATTATAAAGTTTAAAAAAATATGTTTTTTTTTTCTTCAATATTTCTAGTATGGTTTATTCCAAAATTTGTTCCGAACAATGGCGAACCATCCTATGTTTTGCCATCAGTCAGATCACAAATAATCACGCCGCTTTCGTACGAACAACTTCAATTGCATCTCAGCCTTAATGTGTTGCGGAAAGTACGAATGATTCTTGGAGCGAGTTTAAAATTAGTCGAAAACGTGGAATATGCAACGAGGAACTTTAACGCCATAACCTATGACCGAACTTCTCTCCTTTAGCCTCCCCTCGACTTGTTGGTGTTCGTTCAGACGGTGCCGCTCCGACTGTCGCTTTCCTTTGTGGCGAAGTTGTACACGTGTCTGCGGCGAACAGGGAATACTGTAATTTCTTAGCTTTTTATTTTATACTTTGTAAAAATAGAGAGAGAGAGAGAGAGATGATTATTTATTTATGCCTCGTTTTAACTATTAGACAAAATATACGAATTATTTGAACAATATAAACGTATAATCATGCTATAATAATAAAAATAATAATGAAATAATAATAATAGTGAGTTAATAATAAGAGAGAGTGAAATAGAAAAAAACAGGAATAAATAAAACTAAAATAGGCATTAAAAAAAACAGGAATAAAAAAAACAGGGAAAAAACAAAAATAAATAAAAAATAAACAAAAATTACGATACAAAAATAAAAGCAGAAAAATTAAACTAAATAAAAATAAAATGAAAACTGCAGTATTATAAATGGAAATAAAAAAAAAATGAAAAGTCCATTTTTAAAAAAACAATCTAAAAAGAAAACTCTCCACTGTAAAAAGAAAATAAGATTCTGGAGCTTGGGCGAAGGGAGGTCGGGGGGTATCTGGGAGAGGAAATTGACGAGGAAGATTCGAGCTTTTGGTGGTCCTGTTGTGTCGGTAAATGGGGCAAAATAGCGCTTGAAAATGGTTAGCAGAGAAGGGAAGTGAGAGGCGCGAGTTTTCCCGTAGGAAGAGGAGGAAAGTTCGCGGCTCGACGGAGAGCTTCGTTCGGTCGACTGCGAAATTGAGGAAGTGACTAATAGGCACTGCCCTCGAGCAACCCTACCCGACTTCTTATTCTCGTTGAATCTCGGCTGCGGGTAATACCCGAGTCTTTATTATCGAGTGGTGAAAGACGTGGAGGGTGGAGGGGGGGGGGGGGAACACTTCACCGCAGTTGACCGCCCTTTACGTGCCTGTGAAATAATACCTTTCGCATAGACGAGTTTGGGACATTCCAAAGTTGGAAGCCGGGCGAAAGTTCATCTCGAAAAATAATAACAAAATTGTTTGGCACTCCGTTTCACCCTACGTTTTCACAATGATATTCGAGTCTCGGATAAAACGCCCAGAAGATATATTCCCTCGTAGATTGCAATCGAGATTTTTGCTTAGGTTGTTGACGACTTGGGGAGACAAAAGACCCCGAGGCTTTTTCATTTTGCCCTCCTCGTTATTTCATTACAAATTCATCTTCGAATCGTATCGTTCCTCTCCCATGATTCCTCCATTTCGAAAAGCCTCGAAAAACGAGGCTTTAAGGTGGAAAAGTAGTTTAGACCGATCGAAAAATCGTCTTTTTTTTTATTGCATGAATCGTTAGTATAACTATTCAAGAATATGTGTACTTGAAAACATAAATAAAATATCCTCCGAGTTTAAACAATTTTTGATTGTTCCTTCCTGGTTAAAAAAAATCATGAAATAACAGGAAAATTTCGACCTCATAAACCAGTTTCCTTTCTTGAGATCAGAGACGTGGAAAAGTTTTCGACCACGTGACACGCATGAGCCGCGAGAGAAACGGGCAAATCGTTGACATGTTTAAAATTCGATTTTTGAACGAGTGAACTTTGATGGACGAAAAAGCGTTGTCTTGAATGGTTCTTCGAAAAAAACATCCCCGAAAAAGAGCATTTGAAAAACTGGCTTTTTACTAGACGATTGGGAATTTTTGAGGTTACGTCAAAAATTCCGTATGTCCTTAAACGTGTCAATTGAGAGGAAAGCTTTCCGGAAGGAAAAGAACGGAGATCAGTAAACAGGCAAATGTGTTCTGCCAACCGCGACTTTTACGACACCCGAAACTCCTCGTTCAGAGCCACTAACGCCTCCGGTTAAACGCGAGGATGTAGCTGCTTCTTCGTCCATTCGTTCTCATTTTCTTCGCCGCAATCTTTCCACCCGTTTCGTTCTCATTTCGCTACAACGTACACCCACTGCATACGCGATACTTGGGGCCAAAGTGTGCTACTAGTTTATCCACTTATCTCTTGGCTGATCCTCTTTGACATTACTCACAGAGAATTTTCTATAATTCTCTAAGCTGTTTTCTTCGAAATGCTCGCTTCACTTTGTCAAATCAATATTATAGTAATTTATAATTAACTCACTTTCACCTGCGCCACCTCCCCCTTAAAAGATCATTTTTTTAAAGCCTGGAACACTGAATTTGTAAATAGAAAGGGAGTTCCAATTTTAATGGTTTTTACTGAAATAGTTATCGAATTTCCACACCAATATTGAATTCGTGATTTTACCCTCTTGAGTCCTGATTTTTCCAAAAATTATGAAAGACGTGATTTTTTATTTTCAATCGTAAAGCTAAATACGAAGTTTCGTGGAGTGGAAAAAAGTCTAGTGATTTCTTACTGTTTTTTTGTATGTTGTTTTTTCGTTCTTTCCTTTTTATGTTTTTTTTTGTGTTTTTTTCGTTAGAATTTTTAAATAGTAAATTAAATGGCGATTTTAATGGTTTTTATGCAAAGAACGATCGAATTTCCATACGAAATTGCATTTATCATTTTACCCCCTTAAGTCCTGATTTTTTCAAAAATTACGAAATACGTAACTTTTTATTTTCAACCAAAAAGGTAAATACAAAGTTTCATGGGGTGGAAAAAAAGTCTTGTGATTTTTTAGTCTTTTCTTATAAGTTGTTTTTTTTGTTTCTTTTTTTTTTCTTGTTCTGAGGTGTTTCTTTGGTGAGTTCTCCGCATAGGAGGTAGGAGCAGGTCCGCATCACGGTAAATCTGTTCCATAGAGATCTTGAAGCGCCATCAGGGAGGGTTGTGAATTTTCGAGTGGTCGTATCGAGGAGACACGAGGCTTCAACAACGTTAGATTCACTTTGCATCTCTTATACCCTTCCTATCGCCATGCTCAACGAGCCGAGAGAATAAATTTCCCGACGGGTCGATGCACACACCATCCCTGAAAAGCGAAACTCGAGATGGAAACTGAGAATGAAATTAGAGGGGAATATGAAAGAGAGCGATGCTTTTATGCGTCCGTGTCTTCGTGCCAGCCATTGTTTTCTACGTGTACGTGAACACGAAAAAAGCATCAACCGCGAAAAGTACAAAAAACTTGAAAAAACAACATAAAAATCATACTCCAATATATTAAACTTCAAATTTGTGGCAATTTTTCAAATTTTTTTTACTTACCAAAAAAAACGACAGAAAAAATTTCACTTTGCGAAAAAAATTGCGAAAGTGAAAAATAAAAAATAAAATTTGAGCCAACGATGTGCTTTTTCGAAAAACGTATTCATAAATGACAATACTTGATATTTTCGAACGTTCAACGTGCTGTTTTGTAAAGTCCGAAAATCGTGAAAAATCCACGTTTTTCATAATCACGTACAGGCTACAAAAAAATTTGGAAAAATTCAAAAAAATAGTCAAACTGAAGCCAACGATGTGATTTTTCAAAAAACGTAACAATAAATGACGATTCTTACTATTTTCAAACCTTCAGCGTGCTTTTTTGCAAAGTGCTAAAATCCTGAAAAATCCATGTTTTTCAAAATTACGTACAGGCTGCAAAAAAAATCGCAAAAATATAAATAAAACAGAAAAGCAAAGCTGATTTCGTCCTCTTCAAAGCGCCGTTTGGTAAATCGGTTTACTTTCTTTTTTCACCGAGATATTCAATTTTTTATCCGGCCAAAAATATTCCTGAATGCCTGATACTTTTGGTCAAAGATCCTTTCCTTTTAGCTTCTATTTTTTTTGTTCGTTTTCGAATTTTCGTGTTTTTACAAATTGAAAAAAATTCTTTGAACATTTTTGAAAAAATTGAAAAAAAAAAACAAAAAAAATCATGTCGGATTTATTGAGCGATAGGAGAGGAGCGAAATCATTAGAGGTCGTTTCAATACCACATAAACTTCCATGAAGACTTCTCTCCACGAGGAAATGTCTGAAAAGCGATTTTAGCCGATTTTAAAGAGTACTCGATGGTTCAATTACTCGGGGAAACTCGTACCAGCCTGGGCTCCGTGACAGCATCAAATCGAACAAAGGCTTACGCGGCGGGTAAAAAAGGATAAGCTTAATCGGATTCAAGGCACGAACTGAATTGCACCTTTTTATCCCTTTTCATTTGTTTCTCTCGTCCTCCCCCCCCCCCCTCCCTCCTCTCCTTGGTCACTCATCCTTTCTACACTTCTTTACCGCTCGGTTGGTTCATTCCAGCCGTCGTTGAACTATTGATATCGATGTACGAACACACGATGCAACGCTGGAAAGGGCTCGAAAATTTTTGCTTCGAGGACTCTTCGTCGGCATTTTAAATATCCGATTAATTCAAATTAACGAAATGAATTATTCGATTATCTGTCTCGACTGGAAACAGAATTGTTGAGCGTCCCAGAAAAATAAAAATCGGCGATCATTACTTTAACGATCAAATTTCTGTTGATTAGAATGGTTAATAATAATGCTTGCTAATTTCTTTTTCCATAATAAAATAATAATTAATTTTGATGAAATAGTTGGAGGTCTTTTTTTAATGTTATTGTTTTTTTCCATCAGAACTTTTACCTAGTTTTTTGAGTTTGGTTTTTTTAAAGATTTTTTATAATTTTTTGTGAAGAATTGATTTTCTCAAAATATTATGAGCTATTTTTTAAAACGTACTTGTCATCAGTTTCCTGTACTTTTTTTTAATTTTTTGGGTTTGTATTTTTTTTTATAAAGAATTATTTATTCTATGAAGAATTTATTTTGTAAAAATATTTAAATTAATTTTTTTTCAAATCGGCATTTATCCAATTTTTTCGTATTTTGCGACTCTTACTCTGAATTTTTTTTTAAATATCTACGGAACAGTTTTTTTTTAAATTTTTAATAGTTTTTACTGAAAAATTTTGTTTTTTTCGCTAAAAATATATTTTCTCGCGGTTTCACACTGACATGTCGCCCCACCCTCGAGTTGTCAGTACGAAACTAGGATTTCGTTCATTTTGTATGGTAGGACGAATCGCACACGGCGAATGGAATCAAGACGTGTAATGGAAAAGGAACGAGTGAAGGGTAAAGAGGGATGAAAGAGTGGTACGGAAAAGTCACTATTCGCCATGCGAATGCGAATTTCTGGAAAGACGAAATGTCTCTGTTGCTTTAATTGTGGAATACGAAGTATAAACGTACGTTCGTGTGATTGCGCTCCGACAGAGACGAATGGCCCGAGCTTGGAAATTTACCGAAGGCACAAAGGCGACGGCAACAACAATTTCGCGGAGCGAGAATAACCCTTAGATTTTTTTCCACCAGATTCGCAATTGTAAGAAAAATTAATGTTTCTATTTAAATTAAAAAAAAAAATCGTCAAAGAAACTTTCTAGAAAAAATAAGAAAAAGGGTGTTTTTCAAAAATACCAGAAGAAAAAGGCTTTTTCAATAAACATTTGTATATTTTCAAAATCAGCACGATTTTTTTAAAATAAATCCATTTTGAATTAACGTTTTTCAAAAATTGATCGTAATTTCGTACTTCACGATACCAAGTTATAATCAATTTAATTTCGATGTTTTCATCGTCGAAACCTAACGAATTTTTTCGTTCAATTTCCTCATTTTTATTTTCATAAAAAAATATATATTTTTAGTTCGTTTTTGTTATCGCTGATTAAGCAAAAAATTATTTTTGTAGGTCGAATTTATGGAAAAGAAAATTCTAAAATACGAAAAAAAAAGTATTTTTAACTGCATAGAAAAAACACATTTTTAATGAATTTTTAATACATAGAAATGAAAAATGTTAAAAAAAAATATATTTTTATTTTCAACTGCATATAAATAAATCTCGTTTGTTTTCAAAGTCCAATTGACGTACCGACGCGATCGAGAAATTGAAAAAGATTGTTTGTTTATTAAATATGTTTTTTTTGCTTGTTATTGGATATTATTTTTAATTATGAAAGGTGCCCGGGGGAATATAACGCGCGTATGTTTTACGTCATATTACAAGAGTTATCGCAAGTGTCACGGGTGTTACTTGAACCATCATGAATTATGGGCGCTCGAGAATATCGCTTGATAGGTTGTGAACGAGGCCAATTTCCCGGAGGAGCTGTAATTATCGCAGCGGATCCGTCAGCCGTGAAGGAATTAAACGCTCGAACGAAATATTTCATCGATTAGAGCTCAATCGCTCCACGAGCAAGATACATTCATCTAACGTAAACGATTGATCCATCAGTTAAAGCGAAACAATCGATAATCCGGTAACGACCCAATGATAGTTTGTTGGGAAATAAAAAAAAAAATTTAACTTCACTCGATTCAACGCTCAATTAAGGTAGTACTAGTGGATTGATTAGTCAACAGTATATTTATAATTTTTTAAATCTGAAAATAGAAAAATTCAATAATAAATAATAATAAAAAAATAATAATGAATAAATAATAATAAATGAATAGTAATAAATAAATAGTAATAAATAAATAATATTAAATAAATAGTAATAAATAAATAAATAATAATAAATAAGTAAATAATAATAAATAAATAAAAATCAATAAAATAATTATTCGAGAATTTAATAGGAGATTTAATGATATTCAGAATTTAATGATATTCAGGAATAATTATTCGTGAATAAAGTTTATTGCATTTTTGCAGACGTAATTCTGAACACCTATATTAAAAAGAGAGAAAATTAAAAAAAATTCTTGCCTGATTTCCATGGCTTTAATAAATAAAAGAAAAAGAATTGGAAATAGAAATAAAATCGATTTCGTTCGTGCATTTTTCAGCGATGCAAATGTCAACGTCACGAATACACGTGTAAATTGGTTAAAACAGAATTAAAAAAAAAATTGATTATTTATTAATAGTGTAACACGATTGGACAATTTCTCATTGAATATTAACCGAAACGGTTTCTCAGTCTTGAACTAATAAATTGATCGCTCGGGCCGTGAGAAAATAACCAATTGCAATACGAGAATGCAGCAGCCGCTGAATACTGCTGGACTAAATGTGCGCCACGTGCCTCAGATGAGATACGGAATACACTTTTTTTTCTTCCTCGGCTTTCCTCGCTCGGAAAAAGTCCAACTGTAATACCTCGTAACAGCGGTTATTTCCCATTCAGGAGACTCGTGTTTCACTTTTCATTTCTTATCGTTATACTCGGGGCGCCCTCCATAATTCTCCCGATAGGAAAGTGCCGCCCTATGGTCTTGCCTTCATCCGCAGAAGGTGGATTAATCAAAAAGGAATACACCTTTTTTTCATGCCACTTTAACGTTATTTACTTCTTCCTAATTTTTATTATTTTCCCAAAGAGTAAAAAAAAATATAAACGATAAAAATTCATTTTTTATTTTCTGTTTTTTAAAGTCATTGTTATACACAATTATGTATTGAAATTTTGTTTTTAAATGCTGAAACTCAAAAAAAATGTTTGTATTTTTGTAATAGAAATTTTTCCAAAAATGTTAAAAAAATAATTTTTTTTCTTTGTATTTCAACGATACAAATTTCACAGTAATACTGTAGCCAGGATATTGACGATAATTGTACCGATAAAAGAAAACATAAATTTTCGTATTTTTTATTTTTTGCCAAATTGAGGGAAAATAAAAAAATCGCGTTCTTTTGTTGCAAATTTCTTATCATCATCATAATCATCATCCACAATCCTTATCAATTCAGGAACGAAAAAATAGTATAAAAAATATTTTCGCTTTTCGGCAGCAGAAATATTTTTAAATAATATTTGAAATAAATTTGAAAAAGAAAATGTAAAAGTAAAAAGTAAAAAATGCGATGGAGGAGTGGAAAAATAAGTGTTATCTTAGGTACTCCGCGGAAAGATTCGACGTCCGGAATAATCCATAATACTGTTGGAAAGTGAAGTTCGAAAGGATAAGATAAAATCCGAGAGAACATGTGTCACCGAATGCAGGTACAACAATAAACTGGAATGTCAATGTTGGAGGAGGTTTCGGGCTGGAAAACTTGGGGAGACACGTAGTGGTTTGGTCGTTCGTGGAGGAGAGTTAATGCACCTATAAGACACACGGACGACCAGAACTTCCATAGATGGAAAATGGTTTTCGTGGTGACGAAAGTTTCTCAAAGCGCATGGACGGGAGAGTGCGTTCCTTCAGGGATCGTAAACTTCGTCCTGTGAGCGCGCGTCAAGAATTCTCTCATAAAGACGCTATATACAAGTCGCGTACTTTGAAAACTTCACTCGAATAATCCCTGAAGAATCCAGCCTAGAGAGTTACGTCAGTTTCCCTCCGTATCGTTCTTGGACCTTCGCTTTTTGATTACGACACTTTTCGTTATATAAATTTTATCAAAAATTGCGAATTCGCCTTGTGGAATAAGAAAACATTTTTTCAATTTTCAATTTCAACGTATTTAGATTTATTTTTTAATTTTATTTTCTTAAATTTCTTTTTTAGAAACAGCATAAAATGTATTTTATTTTCTGTACTTCTTTTTTTAAGAAAATGGCATATGGGCTTATCTAAAAATTTCCGAAAATTTTTAGCGTCACTTTTCGTTGCAAACATTTTGACCAAAATTGTGAATTCGTCTAGTAAAAAAAGAAAACGTTTTTTCAATATTAAATTTCATTATATTAATTTTTTTATTGAATTTTCTTTTCTCAAATTTATTTTTTAGAAAATGCTATTCGAAACTTTTCAGAGTTCAACATCGAATCACCAAATCCCGAAAAAATGAAATAAAATAATTGAAAAAAAATAAAATAAAAAAAACAGCGGTGTAAAGACAGGAGAATTACGGTCGCGCTCAGTAATATTCAAAGCACCTTTGTCACATTTATCACGAGCTCTCGCAAACATTTTTCCTCGCTATCGTCCAAATCCGGTCTTTTTTTTCTTTCTACGAGGATTTTTATTAATTTTTTTCTATGTGTGTTTTTTTTTTTTGTTAACTTTCCCATGCCGACGAAATTCGTAAAAATTACAATTATTGTTATTTGCGCACTCGTGTCTACTCATCCCTTGGCGTGATCGATGCGAACGTGCAAAAATATATATATATATATGTACATTTTTGAATGGGTAAAAAAACGTCCTCGTGTACTGAAAGTGATTATTCATGACGCTATCGATTCGTTCGATTGAAATATGATAGCCGTCGTATCGAAAACCGCATGGCCACTTGAACGTCCATGCAAAATATTTCGAAAAATTTATTTCACGCGATTTTTTTTTTCAAAGAAGATTAATTTATCTTCTATAAAAAAAAATCGTCTTTTTTTTCTAAACACTTTCTGTTATATAAAAGAAAGTTATTTTCACTCTAAAAAACCATTTTTTGGAATGAAAATAAATTTGTTCCTAGAAAAAGATTTCTTTTAGAAAGTTTCTTTCTCCGAAAAAAACAAAATATTTTTTTAACAAGTTCTTTTTTAAAAGTAAAAAAATCTTCATTTTTCTTAACACTTCTTTTTTCAAACCAAAAACAGTTCTATCACAAAACTAATCTTTTTCACCGCCAAAAATATTCTTTTCTCTCAAAATTTTTTCCAACTCCAAAAATCTATTTTTCCGTTTAAAAATCTGTAATATTCCGAGCGACAACAATTTGGTAAATTTCATACAAATGAAATATCGAAAACTCGATAACTCTCGAGGAGAGCATCGAGGACGTGACGTTTTTTTTTTTTTTTTTCATTTTTTAAAAAATTTTTTTTTTGCCACGATACGTACTCTCTCGTGCTTCGTGCTATTAAACGAAGGGCTCTTCGCGTCCATCATAACTTGACTTACATAATTATGTGACGTTGGCAAACCTGACGAGGAGTTTCCTTACGCGATGTACATAGCCACGTGCAACCAGAGGTTCGCGTACATGCACACCCAGAATCATGTGTTCGTTCGCATGGACGTGAGGGGAAAAGGGTATTAAATTATTCATCGTGAAGGCATAAGGGAAAGGTGGCGCGTTGTCGGCGATGGTCAGAAATGAGAGAGGGAAGAAAAGTCTCGTGGAAAGAGGAGGGGGGGGGGGGGGTGGTGACAGGTGGGCAAGTATTGGAGAGCCTGGGCTACCCAGCAAGACCTAAGCACACACTAAAATATTTACCTTGCATCTTAGAGAAAAGCTCGTCGTACGAGCCCACCAAAGTGCCTCGTGAAAATGTTTTCGATGAGGGTGGAAAATTTCCCATAAAGATCGAATAAAGATATTAAAAAAAAAGAGAAAAAAACAACAACAAAACGAAAATTTAGAAAAAAGGAAAAAACTGAAATTCACCTTTACAATGAACGATGTTTCGATATCCAAGTTTGTTAATTACCACAGGTGAAATTGAGCAAAATTAGATAGGCGAAGTTGACAACTCGAAGGGATTTTATTTTTTTTTTATTTTTGGAAAATTTAATTCGAAAGAGGAGAGAGATTTTTAGGGTCCGTGCTTTGGAATTTAATGAAGGAAAATGCGAAATTGGACGTCCGAGAAGGGTCAAAGGATAATTCATGTTTAATGACCCGAATGCTTTCCAAAACGGACTACGAGGAATGATGGTGAACGAGGAATATTGGAGAGGAATCTTTATTTATAACTGGAACCGTAGAGCTTGTCATCCTAAGAGATGAGACAGAAGGAATATAATTATGCGGAATTAAATATCGGCAAAAAAAAAACATCGACCGAAAAAATATCGACGAAAAAAGAACGTTGAACAAAAAAAAAAAAGTCGATGGAAAGAAACAAAACTTTAAAAAATTCTGACAAGAATAGACATCGAACAGAAAAAAATAACGAAAACAAGTATCAACCATTTAAAAAAACGTCAATCGAAAATAAATTAACAAAAAAGAAATCAACCAAAAAAAAAAGTCAACCAAAAGCGAATCGATAAAAAAACACATCGATCAAAAAAACATCCAACAAAAATAAAAATTGACAAAAAAAATTCCTCGATCAAAAATACATCGAGCTAAAAAAAACTTGCATTTTTTTTTCACTCGGTCCATAAAAAAGATCTTTCTTTTTTTTTCTCGAAAAAAATGTCAACGTCGAAACCCGATGAGCTTCTGTTTAAAAAAAAAAATTCATGAGATCTGATTCCAGAAATGAATGAAAAGAAAAGTTTCGTTCCACCGGAAGTCTTCTGATGAAGCGATGATTCGTGTAGAACCAAATGAGAGTCCATATTCCACTGAAGAAATTCCATCTTTATAATTAGAGGATTTGATAATTAGGTGACGCAAAATTGGAAGTCTTGACGAGACTGCGGTAGGACTAGCCATGTGATTTTCGCCAAGGGAGACGAAAGCCAACGTTATATTTCAACGCTCCCTCGTTCCAACCCTTTTGGAGGAGGTAATTGGATATGCGGTAAAGAGGAGAGAAGAGTCATCCTCACCTTTCACAGACATTCGGTTTCAGTCGTAATATCAATGCGCTTTGGAAAATTCCAAAGCTCCGTCTCATTCGACTCGGAGTTGGAGAGCAGAACTTGTGGCCGAAACAATGACGAAGGGCAGCATTGGCCTGCGACCTCGGTAGCGTTATTCATCTCTTGTTCAATGGTCATCATCACTATTGAACAACGTGATCCACATCGCGTTACCTCTATATCGAGTGTAACACAATGCGCCTCGTTGCTCCTTTATGTTTGCGGACGGTTTTGAAAGCTCTTTTTCCCGGTGTCCAATCATGAACGGTCATCATAGATTATCCAGAGATTCAACATTATTTTTGGAAGAAACTCGTCACTGTTTCTTCGTTGGTGAAATCTTTTGGAAAATTTTATTCGTAATTAAAATTTCAATTGAAATGCAGCACTTGCATTTTTGAAACACTACGAATTTTTTTTTGCAGTGCTAAAGATATTTGAAAATATTTTTTTAAAACCCGGATAATATTTTTTTTAGATATAAAAAAAACCCGGAAAATATTTTTTTTAGATATAAAAAAACGAACGTATTGTTTTTTTAGATATAAAAAAACTAACGTATTGTTTTTTTTAATATTGGAATATATTTTCAAATGCTTTTTTAAAAATATTTTTTATATATTTTTTTTATAGTTTAAAATATTCGATGCGAATAAAAATAGCGAATTATTTTTGTCATTATTAACATTTTTTTCGTTATTAAATAACTTTTTTATTATTAACGAATTATTTTTGTTATCAAATAAGAAAATTGACTTTTTTTCGTCACTAAATGACTGAGAATTCTCAAATTTGGATATTCTGGTATGTCTATCATGTACGTTCAAAAGCATTTCCGGACTGCTCAATCATGGGAGCAGAAGGACATTGCGACCGAGACTTACGTACTTGCGGTTGGGTGACCGCACACGCGTAAGTCTATTATATATTAGCTCCGGAAATAAACGCCCTTCGAAGATCAAAGCGTCGAATTAATATCTGACGTTCCGTTATCACTTCATGAATTAAAACGAGCCACAATGAATTTACTAATCTATAAGACATTGAAGGTTGCAACGTTGGAACTAAATGAAAATAATTTTTTCCTTAAATAAAAAAAATATATTTTTGATGTTTTTTAGCTATGAAAATAGCACAAACATTTTTTTAGAGATTTTTATTTATCAGAATTATTCTCATTTTAAGGATTTTCATCAATCGAAGTATAATTTGAATATACAAAATACAATTTTGAATAATAATGAAAATAAGAAATTTTCCTAAAATTTCCTGATTTCTCTCTGACGAAATTTTGTTTTTTACTGAAAAACCAATTGTTCATAAATAACCTTTAATTTCATTAATCAACTGTTTTAATTAATTAATAAGAGTTCAACGAGAATTTTTTTAATGAAAATGTAGTTTATTTATTCGAAGTTGAACGCTTTATTTTTCGTTGAAAAATACACGAGAAAACAATAAATTGTTTGCGGCTCGTTCAAGCAATTTAATTCGCGCGAAAAATTACCGAAGTAAGAATAAGTGAAACGGAGGAAAGAACAAAGCTACAGAAAGAGGTGACGACCAGAGAGCTTTCGCACTTTTAATTTGAGAGGTTTCCGTTGGAAACAACGAAGCAATTACGAGGAGGTTATTGTTGTTGAGACCAATGACAATGACCTGCGCTGTGCTTTGAATTTGATGAGAATCATTGAAACGCAGCAATTGTTAGCTTCATTTATTCATTGAAATTGTTATTCAAATAATTAATTTTTTCATTCCGGGAGACAATTTCTGACGAGAAAACACGAATGGATTCAAATCCTTTTCGTATTAAATATTAAATGAAGGTTTTCGTTGGTTTTTTAAAAACAATTTTTAAAAATCATAAAAAAATTGAAAAATATATATTTTAAAAAACATTTCGTTGGATTAAAAAAAATATCTTTTAGCTATCTTAATTAGCATTAAAAAAAAACACTTCGTTGGGTTTTAAAAAATATTAAAAAAAAACATTTCATTGGGTTTTAAAAAATATTAAAAAAAACATTTTATTGGTTTTCAAAAAATATCTTTTAAATACATTAAGCATTAAAAATCACATTTGATTTTCAAACGACGCAATTTTCAACCCCATTATTCGAAAGGGTTGAAAAATAAAATTTTTTTGTTTGTTGAGCCTTTTCTACTCGAAGGTTATTGCGAGACGTAACTTGAACGTTTTCCTCGGAGGAATGGTAGTTCACGAAAGTACGAGGTCAGAAATTGTAAGCGAAAGTAGTCGAGTGTAACCATCGTAATGCCGAAATGTCTACAACCGACAATCGTCATACGAAACCATTTTCCAGACGAGAAAAAAAAAAAGAGGAAAAGGACACTCGAGATTTCCAGGGAGTCTTGTTACACCAGGGAGTTTCGGTCACGTGGGTAATTTCCTTGGGCAAAAGTTGCTCATGTGTATCGTGGACGATTGCCATTTACCATCCCTCCTCGTTTTCTTCCCTCCCCCATATTATTTATTTCCTAACGAGAACGAGGGTGGTCAATTCTTCTGGTATTCTATGGAATCAGTACTCTTTGGGGTATGAGAAAGAACTCTCCGAAGTGTACGTCTGACATGAATATTTAATGAGCTCCATATACCACGATCGAAGCTACAATATTGATCGTTCGGAACAACTACGAACATACAATGTCCCCCCTAGAATTTTCTTACGATTCCATATATCTAGTAAATATCTAGGGACAGTATATTATTGCCCTTCAGTCGTAATTTTCATCCAAATGGAACGTCGATTTTTTTAAATTGACAAATAATAGAGATTT